>CM077645.1:209240002-209510002 GCA_039707465.1 Rhabdophis nuchalis
TTATTGGTTTTGGCACCAGGCTCAGACCCAAATTGGGGACAACGGTCTTTCTCAGAATGGTTTCTGATCTTCCAGTTTAAGCCTTGTGTCTTTCTGGTGGTGACCTGTTCATGAGCTACAGTAATCTGGTTCAACTTTGCTTTGATGGCCAAACAAAATGGATTTTCAATACAGGTGTCAAAGCAGTGTCAACACAATGACAGATGAACAGCAGCCAGAATATCTGATTTCCTCAGTGATACCTCCCATTACCCAACTTCACACAACCACATGCCTTCCTTCTCCCAAAAGGTATTGATCCACTTTTGATGGTTACCTTCCTAACCAACTTAACTTGCTTAATCCAAGTTGCAAGAATATCTTGTACTTTATCATGATGGCTCTCCACCTTCAAAGTACTATGAAATAAAGGCCACAGCATGTTGGCAAGAAAACTTAAGGTAAAAGTTCCCCTCACACATATGTGCTCGTTGTTCCCGACTCTAGGGAGCAGTGCTCATCTCTGTTTCAAAGCCGAAGAGCCAGCGCTGTCCAAAAATGTCTCTGTGGTCATGTGGCCGGCATGACTACACACCGAAGGTGCATGGAACACTGTTTACCTCCAACCAATTCAAGAGTCTCTGTTGAGTTGGCTTCTAAACAGCAAGTCCTGAATAAACCATACAAGTAGTATGGAAAGAAGTTGAAAAGAAGATGTAAAGGAGAAGAAACTATGTGGAGATTATTAGTAAAAAACGGAGCTTTCTTACTAATAATAATTAAGATGCTGAGCTTGTCATTAAGAAAGGTTGGTAGTTCGGCGGTTTGAATCCCTAGCACATGTAATAGAGTGAGCTCCCATTACTTGTCCCAACTTCTGCCAACCTAGCAGTTCGAAAGCATGTAAAAATGTAAGTAGAAAAATAGGAATCACCTTTGGTGGGAAGGTAAACAGCGTTCCATGCACCTTCGGTGTGTAGTCATGCCGGCCACATGACCACAGAGACGTCTTTGGACAGCGCTGGCTCTTCGGCTTTGAAACAGAGATGAGCACTGCTCCCTAGAGTCGGGAACAACGAGCACATATGTGTGAGGGGAACTTTTACCTTAGGTTTTCTTGCCAGCATGGTGTGGCCTTTATTTCATAGTACTTTGGAGGTGGAGAGCCATCATGATAAAGTACAAGATATTCTTGCAACTTGGATTAAACAAGTTAAGTTGGTTAGGAAGGTAACCATCAAAAGTGGATCAACACCTTTTGGGAGAAGGAAGGCATGTGGTTGTGTGAAGTTGGGTAATGGGAGGTATCACTGAGGAAATCAGATATTCTGCCTGCTATTCATCTGTCATTGTGTTGACACTGCTTTGACACCTGTATTGAAAAATCCATTTTGGGGAAGGGGGCAGATGGAGGGCTCTCCAAACTTGGCAACTTTAAGACTTGTGGACTTCAACTCCCAGAATTCCTCAGCCAGCCATGCTTAATCGATGTCAGGATGAAGGCTCCCAGAATTGGGGTTGTAGAAATCCAGAGAAACATTAGAGGGCAGCAAAGAATTTATTTCTGTGTCTCTTTGCTACCCTCTAATGGTCAACTGTACTGAAGGTCTAGTAATCAGAAGCCGTCTTAAAAGATCATTTGATCTTTTAGATCAGGGTTAGTCAACCTTTTTGAATCTATTGCCCATTTTTGTATTTCTGCTAGTAGTAAAAATTTCTAACCGCCCACCGGTTTCACAGTAACGGTGATTTTATGAAAACCTAATGAAAATGTTTTTAAATAACCCTAGCCCTAGCCCTAGCCCTAGCCCTAGCCCTAGCCCTAGCCCTAGCCCTAGCCATAGCCCTAGCCCTAGCCCTAGCCCTAGCCCTAACCCCTACTGCCCACCATGAAAGCTGGAACGCCCACTAGTGGACAATAGGGACCAGGTTGACTACCACTGTTTTAGATCATTTCTTCTTTTTGCACAAAAGGGTACCTGCTGATCAAAGCTAAATATAAGTTTTTATTGAGTTAATGTTAAACTAGTTCCACACCTTTTGCCAAGAAAACTAGGTGGACGTGCCCAGGTAGTCACCATGAGTCAAGCTTTCCTTTGGTCTTTCTTTGCACCTCCTCCTTTTCCTTTCTGTTTTATCTCACCCCTTTGTAGGATCCCATTACACAAGTTGAAATTAAACGTTACATTTCATTCCTCTGAACGAATGCCATTAATTCTTCGTGTTCCATTCCACCCCACCTCAGTCATTGTTTCAGAGCTGGGAGTCCACCACACGCTTTGGCTTGAAAGAGCAATTGGGCCATCAGTTCTTTTCCTGCTGGGCAACATTTTTTTTGCTGGTAAGTTCCAGCTGACCCTTTGGGCTGATCTTCACTAAAGCTAAGAAGGATCGGGCTTGATTAATGCACGAATTGAAGGTGGTTAATAGAACACCAATTTAGTGCAGCGGTTAAGGCATCAGGTTAGAAAACAGGATTCTAGCCTCAATTTAGGCACAAAGCAAGCTAGGTTATTTTAGGCCAGTCAATCGATCTCAATCAGAATAGAGCTGGAAGGGAGCTGGAAGTCTAACCCCCTGCCCTATACCGTTTCAGACAAGTAGCTGCCCGGTCTCTTCTTGAGAACCTCCAGTGATGGAGAACCCACAATGTCCGAGGACAACTTGTTCCACTGGTTGATTGTTTTCACTGTTAGAAAGTTTCTCCTCAATTCGAGGTTGTTTCTCTCCTTGATTACCATATTTTTCAGAGCATAACATGCACCACAGTATAAGACGCACCAAGATTTTGAAGAGGCAAATTAAAAAAATAAGTTTTTGCATTCTGCAGGCCTCCCCAAAATGGCCCGTTTTTCATGAAAACGGGCCCGTTTTTTGTCACAAAAAGGGCATGCATAGCCTTTAGGAGGCTTGTAGAGTGCTCCTGGGGGCTGGCCTCCCCCCAAAACGAGCAAAAAATGGGCCAATTTTTTGTCAAAGAAAAGGATATGCATAGCCTTTAGGAGGCTTATAGACTGCTCCTGGGGGTTGGGGGGGAGGTCAAAAATGAGTTCATTTTTGCCCTCCCCAGCCCCCAGGAGCTCTCTGAAAGCCTCCTAAAGGCTATGCATGGCCATTTTTGCAAAGGGGGTGGGGATTCGGGAGGCCAAAAATGCTGTATTCAGTGTATAAGATGCACCCAGATTTTCACCCTCTTTTTTGAGGGAAAAAAGGTGCCACTTATACTTCAAAAATATGGTAGCTTCCATCCACAAGGGCTTCTTGTCTTGCCTTCTGGTGCTTTGGAAAATAAGTTGATTCCCTTTTCTTTGTGGCAGCCCCTCAAATATTGGAACACTGCTGTCATGTCCCTCACTGTCAGCCCTAGGAAGGCAGCAGGGCCAAATGATTTCTAAAAAAATTGCCAAGAAAACCTCAGAGACTTTTCCAGACAGATGCCAGGAGTCAAAAACTGACTCGAAGTCTGTAGGGATTCTCAGTCATCCAGGTCATGGTTGCCCCAAAGGTGCTTTTTCAGGAGGCTACTAGACTTTCTGGTTTTTTTCCCCCTTTGAAGACGTTTCGCTTCTCACCCAAGAAGCTTCTTCAGCTCTTCTTCAGGATTCCTCACTGTCAGAGCTGAAGAAGCTTCTTGGATGAGAAGCAAAGCATCTTCAAAGAAAAAAAATAAGAAAATCCAGTTGTCTCCTGAAAAAGCATCACGAGGACAACTGATTTGAAGGAGCGCATACACACCCACACACCAGGAGTGAAATGGAACCAGTTCAAACCTGTTCACCCGAACCGGTAGTAAAAATGCTACCGGTTCGGACGAACCAGTTTTTCCAATGATCAGCTGGGCCACACAATTTATATTAGCTAGAAAGCAGGATTTCCTTCTTTTTAGCGCATCTAAATTGCGTGGTACAGGGATTTTTCCCCTTGCTATTTGTTTACCTTTGCAAGCAGGCTTAGTAGCAGGCTCCGCCTACCTGCCCAGAAGTTATATCATCCGTTTTTGACCCTCTGCACATGGTATCGAACTGGTAGCAAAGGTAAGTGGGTTGGGAGAGAGGGGGGGGGAAGAGGGAGAGGGAGAAGGAGAAAGGGAGGGAGAGAGAGAGGGTGGGAGGGTGGGAGGGAGGACCAGGAGAAAATTGGAAAGCAAAGAAAAAATCGGGAAGAAATCAATCAAATCTTTGTGGGTAGGGCGAGGCAGATCCAGAGCTGAGAGTCTCATGTTCTGCCTCTCCCCAGTCTACACAATTAGGTTGTTGGGGCTACACAATCTCCATCAAGGATAGCTGAGGGACTCTTTTCCAGCTGGATTCTATTATCCCATGCATGTGTTCTTACAACATTTTTGTGTGTGTTTATGTGTGTCCTTACTTCCTGGTTCTTTGTATAGGGAAACAGATGGTAAGTTTGCTCTTACACTATCAAATGTTTATTTATACCATAATAAAGATGTTTGTAACAGATCATTTAGACAGATTCTCCGGTCTTTTCTTTGCTTCCAGGGTGAAGGCATTGCTGGTTATGGAAATTGTGCAATTGAAATCTGGGGAGTCTGTTCCTCAAGGTTATTCTCACTTCCTATTACCTTAAACAAGCTTAATTCACTCCAGTGGTCCCGAACTCATACTTTGCAACTATAAACTGAGCACCTGAGCTGCGTATGCACAATAAAAAGCTAAAATAGGGCTGGCTGGTTTATGGCTTAGGCTATCATGTGAGCATAATGTTCCTTTACTCTATTAGCATAACATGGTCTTAACTTACAACAGCTATTTCCAATCTGAAGACAGTAGCATGCAGGGGTGAAATTCAGCAGGTTCTGACAGGTTCTGGAGAACCGGTAGCGGATTTTTTGAGTAGTTTGGAGATCCGTCAAATACCATCTCTGGCTGGCCCCAGTGTGGGGAGGGAATGGAGATTTTGCAATATCCTTCAGTATCCTTCACCGAGAGTGGGGAGGGAATGGAGATTTTGCAGTATCCTTCCCCTTGCCACACCCACAGAACCGGTAGTAAAAATATATATGAATTTGACCTCTGGTAGCATGTATCAGGACTGCAACTTGCAGAAGTCCATAGTCGGCATGGCCTCTTACTGGTGGTGGAACGCCACATTGCCATCTTAATACATCTGGGCCATGACAGGTTAGGACATCTACCGTATTTTTGGGAATACAAGATGCACCAAAGTTTTGAAGAGACAAATTTTTTAAAAAAAGGTTTTGCACTCTGCAGACCTCCCAGCTTATAGGAATCTTTTTCAGCCAGATTTTCAGCCTCTTTTTTGAGGGAAAAAGGTGCGTCGTATACTCCAAAAAATACGGTAAATTAGGTTTCTCATGATATTTCTAAAGCATAGGTAAAAACTGTAGAATTGTTCTCCTTTATACCCAGTGAAATTAATGTAACACAACATTACAACATAAAGGTCTCTAAGAATGACGTCTGCACTCTCCACACGTCATCCTTAGTGAAGCATGCAAACCAGCGTCTGCATTTCCAGCATCAGATAAGGAGTGCACATCTTTCTCCTGTCCTCACCACTTTTTACAGAGGCACAATTGAGAATGTTTTAAGAAACTGCATCACTATTTGGTTTGGTGGCAGGAAGGCCTCAGCTAGAAAGTCCATACAGAGAGTGGTGAGGACAGCCGAGAAGATTTTAGGTAAGCTCACTTCCCTTTATTCAGGATGCTGCTTATAAGCGCCATGTGCTTAGAACTCAAAACATCATTAGAGACCCCCCACACCCACTTCATGGTCTGTTTCTGTTGCTTCCTTCTGGGAGGAGGTTTCAGAGTATTTCTAGCAGGACTACCAGATTCTGTAACAGCTTTGTTCCCTATGCCATCCGTCTGGTAAATTCACAAGATTCGATTTTCTTGCCATAAACATGTATACACCTGAACTAGACTGCGTTGTATCTCCGTATCATATAATATATATGGGTATATACATAATTTTGTATTTATTTATTTATCATTTCATGTTTATGTAGTGTAATAGTGGAGATGGTGACCGTTTAAGAGCTGTATGCAATGAAACTTGATTTTTAATGCAGTGGTGGGATTCAGTCAGTTCGCACCACTTCAGGAGAACCAGTTGTTAACTTTCTGAGCAGTTTGGTGAACTGGTTGTTGGAAGAAATCATTGCGGCAAAGAACTGGTTGTTAAATTATTTGAATCCCACCACTTTTTTAATGTTTGCCAGTTAGTGTACATTCAGAGTGACAATAAAGTTATGAAGTTCAAGTTCAAGTAGTAAGGGGAAGGGTAGCAGTGTCTGCAGGGAAGGTTGACATTTGCTAGATGGTGGAGCAACATTTTGTGGCATGCATACAAAAGGAATAGGACTTTCATTGCAACATAGATCTATTAAGGTGCCCTTAATGTTTACTGTACTCTGTTGCTTCCGTACGCAACTAGGTAACATCATCAGTGCTAGAAGAAAGTGGGTTTTCCTCTCTGTTTATATACTTGTGGCTTGCTGGCATTAGTGAGAGTATTCTTGGTGGTTCCTCATTTGGGCAGTTGTTTACTGTTAGCTTGTTTATCTGAATTGGTAGCTCCTTGATTGGGATATTGATGGTAGACAGCATCTACTACAGGGATGTCCAAACTTGGGAACTTTAAGACTTGTGGACTTCAACTCCCAGAATTCCCCAGCCAGCTATGCTGGGAAGTTGAAGTCCACAAGTTTTAAAGTTCCCAAGTTTGGACATCCCTGATCTACTATCATTCAGATTTTGGATGCTGCTGCTTGATCTACTATATCTCCACTCCAGTGGTGGGATTCCAATAATTTAACAACCAGTTTTCTGCCCTAATGACCAGCTGGGTAGGTGGGGCTCAGTGGTCATGTGACTGGGTGGGTGTGGCCAACTCAACATCACTCACGTCGATGGGCGCTTCGTCTTAGCTGTTACAATGTAATATGGGTTAACTGGAGAGGCAGTTTCTGTAAGCAGGGCAATCAAGATGAGGCTAGAAACAACACCAGAATCTTTCCTTCCTGCCTTCCTTGCAGGATTTAGCCCTGTAAAGTGTAAAAAAACCAAAAGACGATTTCTTCCAACAACCGGTTCTCCCAACTGCTTAGAAAGTTAACAACCGGTTCTCTCGAATAGGTGCAAACTGGCTGAATCCCACCACTGCCCCACTCCATTGTCACGCCAATATGTTCCATAATTCAACTCTGTTCTCTTTCACCACCCCTGAATTTAGAACGCATTTCAATCCTTCTTTAAACATTACACTTGAGTGTAACTTCAGATTTGATGCATCCAAATTAGTGAAGATGTTGTCACAACATTTGGAGAAGTATGAACTTCAGAGACTCTCCCCAAGATCAGATCTCCACAATAACAGAATACAGAATAACAGCGTTTGAAGGGATGTTGGAGGTCCTCTAGTCCAACCCCCCCTCCACTCAGGCAGGAAGCCCTGTACCATTTCGAACAAATGGTTGTCCAATCTCTTCTTAAAACCTTCCAGTGTTGGAGCATTCACAAGTTCTGGAGGCAAGTTGTTCCACTGATTAATTGTTTTAACTCTCAGGAAATTTCTCCTTAGCTTTAGGTTGCTTTTCTCCTTGATTCATTTCCATCCATTGTTACTTGTCCTGCCCTCAGGTGCTTTTCAGGATAGCTTGACTCCCTCTTCTTTGTGGCAACCCTTGAGATATCGGAACACTGCTATCATGTCACCCCTAGTCCTTCTTTTCATTAAACTAGACAATATTCAGGGGCATTTCATAAAAGGATTTGCATACATCAAATTCCTGAAGCGTAATTTTAGAAAGCCTCTTGGGGCTTGTGCAATATGTACTCATCCATCATTCTGAGGGGCTCTTAACTCCTCAAGACTAAAAAGGGATTTGAGAGTTGCATGAGACCTCCCAGGTTTGCGGTGAAGACAATTAAGTTCAAAAGAGGAGGTTTTTGTTTGATCCTGCCTGAATAACAAGTCATCCCTCAAACTGTCACTGGTATATAATTTACTAGTTGCTTTGCCACCATATTTCTCAATAATAGTTCTTAAAAAAAAAAAAATCTCTGAGGATGAGTTTCTTTTCAGCCCTTTTGAACTACCCGCTTTGTGGTGGGGGATAGAAAAAAAAAAGAAAGGAAGGGAGGGAGGGAGGGAGGAAAAAAGAAAGAAAGAGAGGAAAGAGAAAGAAGAAAAAAAGGAAAGAAACAAAAAGAAAGAACTAAATAAAAAGAAAGAGAAAGAAAGGAAGGAAGGGAGAAAAAAAGAAAAAAAAGAAGGAAGGAAGAGAAAGAAAGAAAGAGAAAGGAAGGAAGAATAAAAAGAAAGGAAGGAAGGAAGAGAAAAAGAAAGAAAGGAAGGAAGGAAGGAAGGAGGAAAAGAAAGGAAGGAAGGAAAAAGAAAAAGAAAGAAAGAAAAACAAAGGAAGGAAGGAAGGAAAAAGAAAGAAAGAAAGAAAGAAAGAAAGAAAGAAAGAAAGAAAGAAAGAAAGAAAGAAAGAAAGAAAGAAAGAAAGAAAGGTGTCTAGCTTTGGCCTACTTTTGAAGACACCATAATCTAATCTAATTTCTTCCCATTAATAAAGGCAGAAATTGCTTCGGAAGGGAGTCACGAGTTTGAAGAAGCAACACAGAGAAGATACACCAGAGGGAAATATGAACTGGGAAAGGAATTATGTGACTCCTGCAGATTTTTCTTGAGTTTGTTTTGTGTCTTTGAGTCAGTTTTTGACTCCTGATAACTGCTGGGATAACTGGGAAAACCATAACCTTGATTATACGCACTTTTGTTGGCAGGGTGTTATGACTCTAGTATTGTGACTTGTACAATCAATTGGGCGGTGAACAAACCTAGGCAGTACTAGAATTTCTGGTTTCTAGCCTTAACCGTTACACCAAACCTGATTTCTGATTAATGTAGACATATGGTATCATTATATTACTGGAAGAATTTTAATGAATGCACTAGGCAAGGATGCACCCTAACTCACCCCATGCTTCCAAACCAAACCATCATAATTCACCCTGAGCTTCCAAACCTCCCAGTTCTAGATGACTTTTAGATACTTGTGTATGCAACGTTGGGCCTGAATCAATGTGATGCCCACTTTGGGCTCTTAAAGTACAGTAGTGGCCAAAAGTGTAGAAACCTTTTGGGAAAAGTATACTTTTGAGGTTTGGTGGCTAATAACACCACTTCCTTTTGGGAGTAGTACCATAAAATTATATATCCATGGAAAGATAATTTAACCAAGGATGTAATGCAACAAAGTTTGTTCAATTATCTATATTCTATGAAATGTTATAGCCAGATAACCAGAAAAAGGAAGCACAACGTGCTTAGGTTGGTATCAGATAGCTTTCCTTCATTTCCTTCACATTATAACAGCTGCAGAACTAAAAGACTTGGGTCACTCCATGGGAAGACATTGTAAGGCTGTAATTTAGGCTAGAGGTTACCCAACTATTAACTGAGATGGTGATAATTTTTTTTAAATTTTTTTAATAGGTTTTTTTTCAGCATAAAAACAAATAAAACATACATCCAGCTTCAATTTTGTGTAGCATATTGTTTGGTCACAAGTTTTTGTTTATCAATCTTTACAGTTACAAGCATAATTACAAATTGTTCATCAAACATAGCCAAGTATATCACCATTATTGAGCTTTTTATGTTGAATTAAAAATTAGTGTTCCTTCATTTCAAACCACATTTTCTTAAATACTTAAATATCTGTTTAATAACAATAAATCTTTATAAAATCACTCATCTTTTTCTGTTATATATTTAAAGAATAAAGAAGAAAAACTTTCCCTGGATTCATGTTTTACAACATTCTTTCAATTATCATTAAAGAATACAATACTTATACTATGCATCACATATTTAAACTGCAATAATATTTTCCCTATATAAAACCAAAAAGTTACCAAGTGTTTCAATTCATATATATCTCAATCATTCTTTCCATCGTTATTGATCTATTTAATATACAAAATATGTTTCTAAGGTAACATAGTCTCTACGTACTATAGTATCAAACATTCATTGCATCTGACTTTTACACCTTAGATTTATTTTTATCCTTTATATATCGTATATCCTAAAACTTTATTTCATAACAAAAGATTTTTTTTTCATGTTAACTGTCCTTTTTCTAGATGTAACTAAATAAATGATTTCATCTTCATATTTTTTGTCTAACCATTGGTAGAACAGATCCCAAACTGTTCTGTTACCAATGGAGATGGTGATAATTTTTGTATATCTCATTTTTTCTACGTGGTTCGCTTTTCTTCTTTATAACTGCTGTTCTGATAGCAAATCCTTCATAAAAGTTATTCATTACAGTCTCGATTAAATTATCTTTCCATTGATATAAAATTTTAAGGTACTACTCCAAAAAAAAAAAGTGGTGTTATTAGCCATCCAACCTCAAAACTACTGTACACTTTTCCCAAAAGGTTTCTACAGTTTGGGACACAACTGTAGATGGCTCAGAAAGCTGGCCAGAAGCCATCTTTCATAAGTTTTATGTCCTTCTTGATAGAATGAAAGCACTTTGTTCTTCTTCTAAATGTTATTGAGCTGTCATTCATACAGTGCTCTTCTGTGACCGTTCTTTTAGGACTGATACAAATTGAAATTCAAAGCATCTACAACAGGAGTGGGTTGCTGCTGGCATTACTGCCAATTTGGCGTGCAAAAATTTGCACCTAAAAAGGGTTGTGCACAATGTTAGAAAGGGGAAAAAAATACATGTTTGCAATGAAGATTGTTCTGCGCATGTGCAGAACCAAAAATCAAGATGGCGCCATGGAGGATACTGGTTCGGGGGTGGGGAGGGTGCCGGCCGAGTTACTACATACTCGTCCGAACTGGTCCCAATTGGTAGGAACCCACCTCTGATCTAGAAGGGAACGGGTGATCTTTTGAGATGCAGCTTTAGCAGGACATTTGAAAAGCCTGGTTTATTATTCCTTAAGAACCACGTTCGATTTCCACAAGAGATTCTTAGCCAACCGGGCTGGATTAACCTGCCACGGATCAGATAAGCCACTCTGTGTTTGGGTTGTTATTTTAATTTTCAAAACATCTTACGTGCACAGGGGTAACGTAACATTTTGGCCCTCTTGAGCAAGTGGCCGTGTACACAAGTCGCTGTTTACTCAAGATATTTCCATCGCACACAATCGTGATTACCTAACAGAATTTCCAATGAATGTTGCAAATACCCTACCTTGCGACAGGTGTTGCCTTCCGTGGAAACATAAGTCAGATAGGACAAATGTCAACTGATAGGAAGGTGAATGGGGAGAAACAATAAACAGTATCACAGAGAGGAGGAGCATGGAGGCATTAGGAAGTAAGGTTAGTAGCCTGGAGAGGCTCCTTTAATAGAAAATTGAAACAAAGACATGGAAGTAACTATGAGAAAACAGCAAGATAATTAAGGCAGTGTTTCTCAACCACTTTAAGATGGGTGGACTTCAATTCCCAGAATTCCTCAGCAAGGAGAGCAGACTAGGGGATTTGGGGAGTTGAAGTCTACAAAGAGTGCAGAGAAGAGCAACAAAGATGATGGGGACTGAAGGCTAAAACATATGAAGAACGGTAGAAGGGACTGGGTATGTCTAGTTTAATAAAAAGAAGGACTAGGGGAGACATGATAGCAGTGTTCCAATATCTCAGGGATTGCCACAAAGAAGAGGGAGTCAAGCTGTTCACCAAGGCACCTGAGGCTAGAACAAGAAGCAATGGGTGGAAACTAATCAAGGAGAGAAGCAACTTAGAACTGAGGAGAAATTTCCTGACAGTTACAGTAGAACAATTAATCAGTGGAGCAGCTTGCCTTCAGAAGTTGTGGATGCTCCAACACTGGAAGTCTTTAAGAGGTCGGATAGCCATTTGTCTGAAACGGTATAGGGCTTCCTGCCTAGGCAGCGGGTTGGACTAGAAGACCTCCAAGGTCCCTTCCAACTCTGCTATTCTATTCTATTCTATTCTGTTCTGTTGTATTGTATTGTATTGTATTGTATTGTATTGTATTGTATTGTATTGTATTGTATTGTATTGTATTGTATTGTATTGTATTGTAAGTCCATCCATCTTAAAGTGACCAAGGTTAAGAAATGTTAAGGCATTAGGCTAGAAGTTAGGAGACTATGAGTTATAGTCCTGCCTTAGGCATGAAAGCTGATTGGGTGACTTTGGACCAATCACTTGGAGTCCATGAGTTCTAGACCCGGCTTAGGCCTGAACATTGGATGGGTGACTTTGTACCAACCACCAGAGGTCCATGAGTTCTAGTCCCAGTTTAGGCATGAGAGTCACCAATCACTCACTCTCAGCCCAACCCATTTCACAGGGCTGTTGTTGTGGGGCAAATAGGAAGAGAAAGGAGCATACTGTACATTCACCACCTTGAGTTACTTATAGAAATGGAGTAAAAAAAATCTAATGAATAAACTAGGGAATAATATTATTGCACAGGCTGTTCCTTTAAGGCCAGGATTCTGAGAGTACTTTCCTCATTCTCCATCTCTCATCTAAATTATTTATTTTTTTACATTTTGGAACCACCCGCCTGCCTCAAATTACACCTAATGTGGGTGTGGGGGAAATATGTCTTATTTCCCTGAAAATAAGATCTCCCCGGATAATAAGCCCAGTTGGGCTTTTAAGCGCATGTGCTAAAATAAGCCCTCCCCCAAAAATATTGTAACACAGAAGCAGCGATAAGGTGATGGCACTTGACGCTTCCTGCACCTCAAAAATAATAAGACCTTCCCGAAAATAAGACCAAGCACTTATTTTGGGGGTCAAAAGAAAATAAGACACTGTCTTATTTTTGGGGAAACACGAAATTTTGGAGGGGACACTTTTTTTTTTTTTGCCAGCCATGCAGGAAATTTCAACTCATTTAATTTAATTTCTTTTCCTCTCAACTTTCATTTGGCTTCATCCATAAAATGCCCCAGTCACATCGTTAGCTTTTCTTTACACAACCAGGAACAATAAAACTTGCCTAAAAAAACAGGTTGGTGGCTGCACGATTGCAGATAGTGATATTTCTCAGCCACTGTATTACACAAGCATAATATTGCATCTTCTGGGCAGCTCTTCTTTGCAATAACCTCCCCTGATCAGGGATAGGCAGTCAGGAACCATCAGATGTTCTCCACTTCTGCTGCCATGAACACCAGCCAACAGGAGTAACGTGTGAAGTTGTAGTCCTAATCATTTTGTGGGTGCCTTCTTCCTTAATCTCTATTTTAGGTGATTATTTATTTCTCCAAGCATTTCTATACTGTCCTACTCAGGAGTGGGTTGCTACAGGCATTACTGCCAGCTCTGCATGCGTGCGCATTTGTACCTAAAAAGGTCTGTGCATGCGCACAATGATAGAAAAAGAGAAAAAAAATATTACATTTTTGCAATGAAGGTTGTTCTGCGCATGCGCAGAACTAAAAATCAAGATGGTACTGCTGACAATAGAACCAGTTTGGGGGCGTGGCAGGCCGAGTTACTACCTACTCAGCCGAACCGGTCCAAACCGGTAGGAACCCACCTCTCGTCCTACTTTAACAGAGTAAGAGTGATTTGCAATAGAACAGAAGTCACGAAGCATAAATTACAATAGTCAACTCTACCCAAAATTAATTTAAAAAAACAACACCTTAGGACAGACTCGTTCTGACTATCTTGTGAAGGATGAGTGCCCCATAGATTCAGGATCAAAATATCCCATATCTTGGGGTCAATTACCACTGAATAGGATCCTCCAGCACCCCAATCCTTTCATGAGGGGGGGTTGATTCTCAGCAGCCTCCCTTGGGGTGAATGCAGAAGACAGGCTGAATCTCGATGGATGAGATGGTCCTATAATGTTAACTTCTTGAGGAAGGGACAATCATGGATCAGCCAGACAAGGAATAATGAATGGAAACTGAACAAGGAGAGATTCAATCTGGAAATAAGGAGAAATTTTCTGAGTGAGCGCAATCAACCAATGGAACAGTTGCCTTCGGAAGTTGTGGAAGCTACATCACTGGAGGCTTTCAACAAGAGATTGGATTGCCATTTGTCAGAAATGGTGTAAGGTCTCCTGCTTGGGCGGGAGGGGGGGTTGGACTAGATGACCTACAAGGTCCCTTGCAACTCTGTTAATCTGATCTGGATGACTGAGAATCTCCATAGGCCTATAATGTTAACTTCAGCATTTTATATTGGGCCTAGAAGCCTATTCGCAAGCATTGCAACATCTGATGGTTTAATAATACTGCTAACTCTCTCTTGGTAACCAGGATGCTTCATTTGGGGACAACTGCAGCTTCTTAGTCATTCTCAAGGGAATCCCCATGTATGATCTGTTGCAATAGTTTGAGATGAAGACAGTTTTTAAGGGTTTCCTTCTCTAAATGGTTGACCAAAGCTCTCCTGGCCCCATCTCCAACCTGTTGCTTGAACATGAATCTAGGAAGATCTCCACCTGGTCAGCTGCTCCTTCATGAAGAATATGACTTCATCCACGATTACCCTTGGAGTTAAGGTTAGGCCAGGTTGTTCGACTATGAACAACATCTTGGTGGGATTTAATTAAAGCTTATTTTGACCCATCGAGTTCCTTACAACCTTCAAACTCTGGATTAGAATTAGGATTAAGCCCTTCAGAACACCTTGTTCTGACATGAAGATGTATAGTTGAGTATCATCATTGGCAAGTTGAAGATTCAGTCTTCATTTATTGATTCAAATATGGCTGAATCAAGAGGGAGCACCCAACTACATCCTTCAACACAAGGATTTTAAATTCTGAATTATTATTTTTATTCTGGCTGTATACCGCCCTGAGTCCTGAAAGGGAGAAGGGTGGTATAGAAATTAAATAAATAAATAAATAAATAAATAAATAAATAAATAAATAAATGTGGCAATGCCCCCATTTCCATTTTGAGATTGGCATTGGTATTGATTGGACCAGGGCAATGGATAACTATCTTCTCCATCTTCAGATCATATCACCACTGCAGTGAGGCCATAGTTATCCTGTGATGACTTGCCTGATAACACCTGGAACAGATCCCCGATCAATATAGAGGCTGTAAAATCCCTGCCCAATGGGAAACCCCCATGAAAGTCATGGAAATTGAAGTTGCCCAGCCCCAGAAGTCTTGGTGCTTGGAACTCTGGTGCTGGAGAAGACTCCTGTGAGTCCCTTGGACTGCAAGGTGATCAAACCGGTCAGTCCTAGAGGAGATCAACCCTGACTGCTCTTTAGAAGGCCAGATCCTGAAGAGGAAACTCAAATACTTTGGCCACCTAATGAGAAGGAAGGGCTCACTGGAGAAGAGCCTCATGCTGGGAAAGATTGAGGGCAAAAGAAGAAGGGGACGACAGAGAAGGAGGTGGCTGGATGGAGTCACTGAAGTAGTAGGTGTGAACTTAAATGGACTCCAGAGGATGATAGAGGACAGGAAGGCCTGGAGGAACATTGCCCATGGGGTCGTGATGGGTCCGATAGGACTTCACAACTAACAAAAGCCTTAGAAGTCTTGGAGACTCCACCACTAGCCCAGATAAGCACTCCAAACGCTTAGGCAAGGCTCTGTTGGTCAGTAGGTTGATCAACACATCAGCAACTGAGTAGCTTGCTTGCAATCTATTGCACATACAAACACTTATATCAAGTCTGGGCAGCACTTCTGATTACAGCTAAAAGTTGCATGAAAGATCATTACCACATCCTCTTCCCTGACTTTGGAGTTATGGCTGCAACACCAATGGGACTTCATGTGGGCAACTTTTATGCCTGGAAAGAGGTTAAGAAACAGTAGCTTGCTAAACATGTATGGCGGTTGTGAGCGTTTAATCAAGGACTCCCATTCTATCCTGTTCACCCAATTTTCCTTCATTCCATAGTGCAGTGAAGCTGAAGGTCATACAATTACAGCATGTATCCAGGGCTGGGTGGCTGGGGGTTTGGGAGAACCTCTAGCTAAGATTCTGTGCAGTTAGGAGAACCCCCCAAATCCCACTCCTGGCTGGCCCTGTCCACCCCACTCCGCCACTGCCAGGATTCCCCACGCCCCATGCGGCCTGTTTTGGATGCAAGTAAGTGCAGGGTGCGCGGGGGGGCTTGGAGAGGGCCTATTGGAGGTTTGAGAAGCAACGTGGGATTATCATCTAGTCTGCAATAAAAGTGTGTGTGTGTGTTTGTGAGAGAGAGAGAGAGAGAGAAAGGGGGTGGGGATGGGGGAAAAAAGAGAGATTCATATATTGAACCAAGTAACCTTTTCTCTGAAAACAGTTGTGTTTTGGGTAAAACATTCATTATTCTGGATTTCTCTGGCACAGCACAGTGAAAACTGCAGGATCAGGAAATAGATAACCTAGCAGAAGGCATGTGAAGAACAAACTCTACATCTCTAGGTGATTCATTACCCTGTTGTGAAATTGCAAAACAATACCTATGCCAATCCCAAGAGGCGCAGGTAAAGTCCACATCTAGCTGGTCGTAAACTAGCCCTTCAGAGTTCCTTGATCTCATTTTCCTGGTTATTTATTTTTTTAAATAAAAACAAGAGTTTCCCAGAATAAAATAATAGTGGCTGTTCCAACAAGTACTTGGCAATATTTTGCATCATCCCTGTCCTCATTTTATATTGGAGTTTAGAGTTGTGGTGGGTGCGTTGATGGAGTCAAGAGGAATCAAGTTCAATCTGAAGAAGGCACCTGTTTCGGATTTTTCTAGTTTTCTATCTCAGTTCTCTCTCATTGCACATCAGGGACGGTGACCGAGGGTGAAGCGTTATCTGAGCACTAACCTCAAAGGCCAGGCAGAAGACTCACCAGTGGTGTCTTTGAATGTCTCATAAAATGTATCAGGAGAAGAACAGAGCATCTTCTTTTTCTTTTAAACAATGTTATTGGTTTTGCAATTTTATAAAGGAAAAGGGGTGTGTAGGGTATCATAGAAATATTTTAGAGCTTCCATGCCGGGGGTGGTAACGGTCTCCGAGACTTCATACAAAATCAATTTCAATAAAAGGTGGAAAGAGGTACATACATATCATATCATAAATGTCATGCATTCAATCATTTGTTTCTATTAACATCCGTATAGGAATTACGATAGAAAAAAAAGATCATTTTTGTGATCTGAGTCTCTTTGCTATTGTTTCTTCTTCTTCTTCCTTCCCACCGGTGGGTGGAGCCACGGCCCCTCCCGCTCCCATATCTTCGTCCTCCAGGATTGAGGAATGTTTTTTAAGAAAGGCTTCCGCCTCTTCTACTGTTTTAATTCTTGCTCTACCTCCCTCCCAGAACACCAACATTCCTTCAGGCGTTAACCATTTGAACCACACCCCTTTTTTGTACAATTTTTTGGACAAGAAGGAATATTTCCTTCTTATCTCTCGAATCTTTTTCGGGATCTGCTTCAAAATGGAGATCTCTTTTTGTTGATATATCAAAGGCCCTCCTCACTGTGCTCACAGAGCATCTTCATCTTCCCATGATTTCAGAAGATAGTAAAGTAGTAATTGTGAATCATCTCTAGGGTTCTAATATAGATTTTTTTTTGCCCAAGTTCAATCTGAACTTGGTCTCATGGACAAAGAGTGAGTGGAGGATCCTATTTTTGATCCAGAAATCTCTCAGGAATATTAAGACTCCATTTCCTATCTGATAATCTCCTGTAGTTGTGGGGCAACTCTATAAGAGCTGTGGTGGTGCAATGCTTAGAATGCACTATTGCAGGCTGACTCTGCCCACTGCCAGGAGTTCGATCCTGACCGGCTCAAGGTTGACTCATCCTTCCATCCTTCCAAGGTCAGTAAAATGAGGGACGCAGATTGTTTGAAGCCATAGGCTGACTCTGCAAACCACTAAGAGAGGGCTGTATATACCATATTTTTTGGAGTATAAGACGCACCTTTTCCTCTCAAAAAAGAGGCTGAAAATCTGGGTGCATCTTATACACTTAATACAGCACTTTTGCATCCCAAAACCCTGCCCCCTTCACTAAAATGGCCGTGCATAGCTTTTAGGAGGCTTTCAGAGTGCTCCTGGGGGCTGGGGGGGGGACAGAAATGAGCCAAAAACTAGCCGTTTTTTGCTCAATTTTGCCCCCACCCCCCAGCTCCCGGGAGCACTCTATAAGCCCACTAAAGACTATGCATGCCCTTTTTTAGACAAAAAACAGGCCCGAGTTTTTATCACTTTTGCCCCCCCCCCCACTCCCCAGGAACACTCTATAAGCCTCCTAAAAGCTATTCATGTTTTTTTTGGGGAAAAAATGTGCCCATTTTCACGAAAAATGGGCTGTTTTGGGGAGGTTTGCAGAATGCAAAAACTTTTTTAAAAAATTTGCCTCTTCAAAACCTTGGTGTATCTTATACTCCAGTGTGTCTTATACTCCGAAAAATATGGTAAGTCTAAGTGATTGCTATGGCTATTCCGATCCATACTTACACAGATTACATGAATGGAAGGGGGAATTCATTCCCAAATCTCCTTTTTCTAAAACGACCCAGAATCCTTCTAACCACAGCTTTCATTGGTAGAGCTGCTCCTCATCTTGAGACACTAAAGTGATAGCAAAGATGCTAAAATTAGATTAATTTAGGTTTTTTTTAAAAAAGAAAAACAAACGTTCCCAATCCCATCTAATGAAGTGGCTGCTTTTCCATTCATGTTTTTAAGTTTCCCAGCTTCTCTTCAGATACAGGTACTCTTCAATTTATCACAACTGAGCCCAACATTTCTGCTGCTAAGTGATTTTTGCCCCATTTCATGACCTCTCTTGCTAACGTTGTTAAGTGAATCACTGCAGTTGTTCAGTTAGAAACACTGAAGCTTACTCAATATGGCTTCCCAATTGACTTTGCTTGTCAGAAAGTCTCTGAGTGGGTCATTGTTTCTGTGTAATGAGCAGATGAGGAAAATTTACAACAGCTGCCACCTTCTCTGTAAGAAGTGAAATATGCCAACTGTCAGGGTTCCAAATAGCATCCAAAATTAAATCAGAGTCCGAGGCAAAGAATTCCTCAAAGTTCCAATTTATTAAGAGAGCCATGTTGGCACAACTGGGAAAACCTGAATCTGAAGGCTTCCCAGTTTTTTCACCCAGTTGAAAGTTCTAGATCTTGCCCCCACCCCCACAAGTTCATCAACATGGTCCAATCTTCCACTGCCATGATGGCAGCTTCCACCCATACAGTTCTGGTCAGGTGCAGAGGTGCAGAGATAAAGGATGACCTTGGCTTTCTAGAAAGGAATTTTGTTATGACTACATAGCATCTAACTCTGTACAATCCCCCATCTCATTTTCCCACAATAGAAAATGCCTAGTAGAATAATAGAAAGTGTGAGAGGCCTGAGGTCCAAAATCAAATAAGACTCACAGGCCTGACACCAACTCAACAAAACGAGGAAAAGGAAAAGAAAGGGGAGGATAATCTTTGAATTGTTCCAGATTTCCAGATGGAGGTGGTGATCTTGGGTTTTTTTTTTTTTTATGACTCCATGAAGGGATGTGGTTGGTAACCCTTTGAGCATCAGGACTGGTGAGAGTCTTCAGAAATGGAAGACCTCCACCACTTTGGAATTCTTATGGTTCTGGAAGTCCTCTAGATTCTCTGGATTAGGGCTCTCCAGTCTTGGCAACTTTAAGAGTTGTGGACTTCAACTCCCAGAATTCCTCAACCAGTATTACTGGTTCAGGAATTCTGGGAGTCAAAGTCCACAAGTCTAAAAGTTGCCAAGGTTGGAGACCTCTGCTCTAGATTGTGACTTCTAGAACCTGAGTAGAAGAGTAGCACTGAGTAGCACTACACTGAATCACTATATGTAGTCCTCCACATATGACCACAATTGAATCCAACATTTCTGTTGCCCAGCAAGACATTTGTAAAGTGCCTTTTGCTCGATTTTACGGCCTTTCTTGCCATCGTTGTTAAGTGAATCACTGCAGTAGTTAAGTTAGTAATACGGTTAAGTGAATCTGGATTCCCCATTGACTTTGCTTGTCAGACGGTCACAAAAAGTTGCAACTGTCATAAGCACAAGTCAGTTGCCAAGTGTTTGAATTTTGATCATGTAACCCTGGTGATGCTGATATGGTTATAAGTCCTTCTTGCCATGCCCAGTTGCTGCAACTGTTCTTCATGTTTTAGCTTCCAGTTCCCTAATCATCTTTGTTACTCTTATCTGACCAGCCATGTCTGGACTGGGAACTCAGTCCTGATTATTACTTAGATGAGACAAAACCAGGGAATCCCTTCTCTATTTAATAATATATATATTTGGTTTCCAAGCCTTTGAAGGATTGCACATGAGCTTGAGGGTGCCAGCAATACACTGTTGTGGTATAGTTGCAACATTTTGCAGTGTGAATCGGCACCAATGTCTGCAACAGGGTAAAAGTCTGCCTGATGCAGTCTTGCAAAACTGCGAATCTATCCGGAGGTTCCAATTTCCAGTCAATTTGCTACCAAGATCTTCTCAGATTATCTTTGGACCGAAAAAACAAATTTTATGCCGATGCGGTCAAACCTATGAAAACTTTTAGGGAGTTTCCAGAGGCACCATAAGACGTTTACCAGCAGTGACCGTTCTTGTTATGTAGAAGATAATAGAGGATTTAAGTCTACAGTACTTATCATTTTTCATCCCTTGCTTAGTGTGCACCAATTAGATACATAGCCGCATGAATAGTATTGTCATATTCCTCCCTCAGTCATTGAGGTTTTCAGCCACGTCTTGGGTAGAACAAGGGCTTATATTTGAATGGTGCTTCTGTTGGAAGAAATGTCCATCGGGGTTCAGTTCCAAGTGGGGAGAAAGACAATGGAAACACGGAGGCTGCTTGGAAAAATGGTTTAATGGTGGACAGGATCACGTGGTTTGAGGTCCTGGGCAAAAAAAGGGAAAAGATGCTGAGAGTGCCTGGCTTTTGTGCCCTCTGTTGGGCTTTGAATTTGAGATTTTAATTGGTTGTCAGACTCCCATAGGGCCATGCAGGGGTAACTTTGTAGACTGTCTTGAGTCCCAAGCTTGGTTGAGCCTTGCTGGGTGATGATGTAATGAAGGGGCTTTGGGATTCCTATTATGGCTCTGCCTGAAGGAGGTAGATCGTTGTTATTTAGAATACACTGGCTCAGGCCTTAATGGCCCATTGACAAAGGTGGGGGAGATGAGTTTCTGCCTCCCTTTTAGGGGAAATATTCTGTCCTTTTAATATTTCTTAAAATATCTCATTTTCCTAGGAGAGGGGTGGGCGCTAACTTCCTACATTTCCTTATGAATCTTCCACCCTTCCACCACTTCCTTTACTCATCGGAAGTTCTCTTCCTCCCTCTTGTGATGTTGCCCTTTGTCCTTGAAAGTCCCTTAAGCTTTTAATTCTTCTCCAGAACATTGATGTTTCTCATTAACAGAGTTGGAAGGGACCTTGCAGGTCATCTAGTCCAACCCCCTGCCCAAGCAGGAGATCTTACACATGCCTCTACCTAGGATCGAACTCACAACCTCCTGCTTGTGAGGCAAGAGCTCCACCTCTAGGCCACAGCAGAAGAAGATGCTGTCTTTTCTCTTGTGACGCATCTATCCAGAAACTCAACTTTTCCAGAAAAATCTTAGTTTTGCTTTCTTAGAGTCCTCCGAGTGTATTCATAATGTATCTGCAGCTAGCATGGCCAACATCAGGTTCTTTCTCCTTTGGGCTAATACCATTTCACTGTATAGGGAGTCCTCAACGTATGACCACAATTGAGCCCAGCATTTCTGGTGCGACATGAGACATCTGTGAAGTGAGTTTTGCCCCATTTTACGACCTTTCTTCCCACGGTCGTTGAGTGAATCTCTGTAGTTGATACGTCAGTAACCGTCAGTTGTCAAGTGAACCTGGCTTCTCCATTCACCTTGCGTGTCAGAACGTCGCAAAAGGGGAAATCACATGACCTTGGGGCACTGCAACGGTCATAAATATGAACCAGTCGTCAAGCATCTGAATTTTGATCAGCTGATCCGGAGGATGCTGCAAAGGACATATCGGTGAAAAACAGTCATAAGTAACTTTTTTTCAGTGCTGTTATAAGTTTGAACAGTCACTAAATGAACTGTGGCAAGTTCAGGACCAGTGGTGGGTTCCTACCGGTCCGGACCAGTTCAGCCGAACTGGTAGTGGTTTGGCAGTCTGGGTCACTGGAACCGGCAGTGACCCAGGCCTGCCACGCCGCTGAACCGGTTCTCCAGGGGTCGCCATCTTGTTTTTCACTTTTGCGCACGCGCAGAGCAATTTTTATTGCGCTGTGCATGCATGCGCAGTGCACGGGGCATGCACACGAGCGAACCATTAGTAATGCCTGCCAGAACCAGGGGTGGGTTTCAATTTTTTTAGAACCTACTCTGTAGGTGTGGCCTATTTTGTGGGCGTGGCTTGGCAGTCATGTGACAGGTGGGAGTGGCCACCTTTTAAAATGTGGTGAAACTCATTTAACAACGCTCTTGCTTAGCAACCAAAATTTTGGACTCAATTGTGATGATAAATTCTTTCTTTCTTTCTTTCTTTCTTTCTTTCTTTCTTTCTTTCTTTCTTTCTTTCTTTCTTTCTTTCTTTCTTTCTTTCTTTCTTCTTTCCTTTCTTCCTTCCTTTTTTCCTTTCTTTCCTTTCCTTCCCGTTGGGTCACTGGCAGCGGTGGGCCAGATTTACTTCCAGGTACGCCGGTGGAACCCCCTCTCACCGGTTCTCTAAATTTCACCAACCGGCTCTCGCGAGTAGGTGCGAACCTGCAGAAACCCACCCCTGGCCAGAACCCACCCCTGTTGTGGACTATCTGTAATATTTCGTCTTGTTCTTGGATTGTAAGACATTAATGAGTTACTTTTAACTACTGGCCTCAGGACACGCACATGGTGGCACTATGGAAGATCATTGATATTTCAAGGATTTTAGTGATATATTTTGATCTCCCCTTCATATTAAGAATATTCTGGAGGTTTAGAGAACATTCTGAGCTGGCCTGCTGGTTTTTCATTCTTGTTTACTGAATAAAGGAGAAGAGGAAGAATATTCCTGTCTTTCAAAGCTTTTTCTCGCTGTGAAATTCTCAGCCTTTCGATTCCTATCTTGGACGCATGTCAAGATCAGCTCTTTCGGTCTTTTGACCATAGCAGGACCACATTTTGACAAAAGCTCAAACTGGCAGTCTTTTTGTGTTTTGCGGGGAGCTTCTGCATGGAACATACCCTAGGTTTTGTGAAAACTGGCCACCCTTGGGGTATTTCTGACATTGTTGTAGAAAGTTAGCACCCACCCCTCTTCTAGGAAAATGAGATATTTTAGGAAAGATTAAAAGGGTAGAACATTTCCCCTAAAAAGGGACGCAGAAACTCAGCCTCCGCCCACCTTTGACAATGGGCCATTAAGGCCTAAGCTAGTGTATTCTCCATAAGAAAGGTCTACCTCCTTCAGGAAGAGCCATAGGAGGAATTGCCCAAAGCCCCTTATATTACATCATCACCCAGCAAGGCTCAACCAACCTTGGGACTCAGGACAGCCTACAGAGTTGTCCCTGCATGGCCCCATGGGAGTCTGACAACCAATCAAAATACAAGCTCAAATTCAAAAGCCCAGAGAGGGCATAAAAGCCAGGCACTCTCAACATCTCTTCCCCTTTTTTGCCCAGGACCTCAAATCATGTGATCCTGTCCACTACTAAACCATCTTTCCAAGCAGCCTCCATGTTTCCAGTGTCTTTCTCCCCACTTGGAACAGAACCCAGATGGACATTTCTTCCAACAGAAGCACCATTCAAATGTAAGTCTTTGAGGACATTTCTTCCAATACTGTTCTTAAGATGCTCCTGGCATCTTTGTACAGATTTGAGAATTATCTTCCTTGGCATGTGTTCTTTTTATGTTATGCTTTTAGTGAATAATAAAGCTTAAAATCTCTTTATTTATTTATTCATTGTCTCTGGATGCAAAAGAATCAATTGCACCCTGGCACTTGGCAAAACAGCCAAACACACTTTCCAGTGGTGGAGATCTTCCATCTCTGAAGGCTCTCACCAACCCTAATGCTCAAAGGGTTACCTACCACATCCCCTCATGGAGCCATAAAAAAAAAAACAATAATAAAAAAAACACCCAAGATCACCACCATTCAGCTATCCAAACCCAGGGGTGGGCTGCTACGGGTTTGCTCAGGTTCGGGAGAATCCGTAGCTAACGTTATGGCCAGTTTGGAGAACCTCCAAATCTCACCCCTGGCTGGCCACGCCCAACCCACCCTGTCTCTCCCGCCCTCCCCTCCCAGGAGTCTCCACACAACCCGTTTTGGATGCGAGGTAAGTGCAGGGCCTGTGCGGAGGCTCAGAGAGGGCGAAAAACGAGCCTCCTGGAAGTTCCGGAAGGCCAGAAATGGGCCCGTTTCCAGCTTCCGGAGGGCCTCTGGAGCCCAGGAGAGGCAGTTTTCAGTTTTCAGCCTCCCAGAGGAAAGCCTCTGGAACCTGGGGAAAGCGAAAATGCCCCCTCCCCCACTGTGGTGCAGGAGATAGATTAGGCTACGCCAGTGATGGGTTTCTGCAGGCTCGCACCTACTCGCAAGAACCGGATGGTGAAATTTAGAGAGCCGGTGAGAGGGGGTTCCACCGGCGGACCCAGAAGTAAGTCTGGTCTGCTGCTGCCAGTAACCCAATGGGAAGGAAAGGAAAGGAAGGCAGAAAGTAAGTAAGTAAGTAAGTAAGTAAGTAAGTAAGTAAGTAAGTAAGGAAGGAAGGAAGGAAGGAAGGAAAGAAGGAAGGAAGGAAGGAAGGAAGGAAGGAAGGAAGGAAGGAAGGAAGGAAGGAAAGAAAGAAAGAAAGAATTTATCATCACAATTGAGCCCAAAATTTTGGTTGCTAAGCAAGAGCATTGTTAAATGAGTTTCACCACATTTTACAAGTTGGCCACTCTCACCCTGTCACATGACTGCCAAGCCACGCCCACAAAATAGGCCACACCTACAGAGTAGGTTCTAAAAAAATTTGAAACCCATCACTGGGCTACGCCCACTCTAGCCATGTTCACCCAGCAACTGGGCAGGGAACCCGTTGCTGGAATTTTTGAAGCCCACCCTTGCCCAAACCCAAAGATCCCCCATTTTTCAATTCTCTGGAAATCTGGAACAATGCAGTGACCGTCCTCTGCTGTTTTTCCCTTTTCCTCGTTTTGTTGAGTTGGCATATTTCACTTCTTGTAGAGAAGGTGGCAGCTGTTGTAAACTTTCCTCCTCTGCTTATTGCACAGAAACGATGACCCACTCCGAGAGGGTTTCCCAATTCCCTGCTTTGGTTCCTCTTTCAGGTTTAGGCTATTTCTACACCAAGTTCTCCCGGCAACTTGGAAATGAATTGACATAAGGGTGACTAAGAGGGAAAGACCCAATCATGTCAGAATTTCAGAATCAGCTCCTGGATTGCATAAGAGCTATTTTTATTGCAGTTCAGGGTGATGGCTGAGATCTCGAAACCACTTTTTTTTGGGGGGGGGGTGTGATTCAAATTGCTCTTTCCCTCAACACTCAGCTCTTTGCAGGATGAGATCACCTGCAAAAGGGGGAAAAAGGGAGGGGGGGTTGTAAGAATTTGGCTGTTTCTCCATTTCTCTCCATCGGTATGTTGGAAGTAAAGAGTTCAGGGTTTGTTCCCAGCCGGGAATCACCACTGACGCTAAAAGAGAATTGCATGAAGACAGCTGCCTGGAAGTTATGAGCTTTATTAAAGGAAAGGAAAGACGGGAAGGACGAGACACAGCCCTGTCGTTCCCGGGTCTGCAGGACACCATACATCAGGGATCTGCAAAGTCGGCTCTTTTAAGACTGGTGGACTTCAACTCCCAGAATTCCCCAGCCAGCTATGCTGGCTGGGGAACTCTGGGAGTTGAAGTCCACCACTCTTAAAAGTCCACCGACTTTGCAGACCCCTGCCATACATGAATTGGTTCCCCACCTTTATACAGTTTTCCTCCTTTGAGGCCTTTGTGTACGTTTCTAATTAACAAAGATTTATTTATTTGGGATGATTGCTGTGATGTTGATTCTGTTCGGCTGGTGTCTGGTCCTTGGGGTTAATCCTGTCAGAGAAGGCAAGGAAGGGTGTTTCCTGTGAGTAGGTGTCAGCTTTAGGTAAATGGTTGTGATGTTTGTCTTGTCTTAGATTAGATTCCATGTCTAGTGGTTATCGCCAGACTCAAGGTTTTCCTGTGCTTTGGTTATTCTTAATCCTTTATACTATGTTATAAGGAATGTCCTTCTGAGCTTGGCTCCAAGTGGGGAAGAAGACACTGGAGACATGGAGGCTGCTTGGAAAGATGGTTTAATGGTGGACAGGACCACATGGCTGGAGTCCTGAACAGAAAAGGTGCTTACATGCTTCAATGTTGGTGGACAGGAAGAGAAGGCTGAGCAAGGGGCTTGCAGGGCTTTTTATCAACTGTTTGGCCCCATCTATCTGTTTCTTGTTCCTGTGTAAGAACTGTACTCTGATTGGTTGCCAGGCTCCCATGGGCTGAGTCCAGGTTTGGTAAAGCCAGTCCTACCTTAATCCCATGACTCTGGAGCTGAGGAGGAGAACTCTTTATTATGTAAAGTGGACTAGCTCAGGCCGCTTAATGGCCCATTGACAGAGGGGGTGGGGGCCGGAGGCTGCAGGAGACAAAACATGTTTCTTCCTTTTCACATCTAGGGAAATATAATATTCTGCCTTTTCAATATTTCCTAGGGCATTTCATTTTTCTGGGAGAGAGATGGGTGATAACTTTCCACAACTAAGTTTCCTTTTGTGATTACACTCAACCGATTTTGGTTACGTGTATGGTTTTCTCCTGGCTATGGCTCTTGCCCATATGTATTTATTAATTTCTAAAATGAGTTTCCCAGTACCTTCCTAGAGGTACATTGAAGTGTAGGAAGTTAAAACCCAGCCCTCTCCTAGAAAAATGAAATATCCTGGAAAATAGTGAAAAGGCAGAATATTATATGTCTCTTGATCAGAAATAGAGAAACATGTTTTTAGGCAGGAAGCAGACTCACTCTTAATAGCCCCCTGCTTTGTCAATGGGCCATTAAAAAAGCTTGGGCTGGTCTATTCTACATAACAAAGTGTCTATCTCTTTGACCAAAGTAGGTTTCTAAATTAAGCCTTTTGAAGATATCCCAGCATAAAACTGAGTGGACAGTTTTGGAGACTTTGTTCAAATTGGGATCAGGACATTGAGATAATATTTATTTTCTCCTTAATGAATTCTTTTTTCATGTTCTTTTTCCTAATAGCCGGCTACTTCTCCATATTCTCCTATTATTTCTGCTAGTTTTGGCAGAAGTCAAATCTCTTCTTGAAAGCTTCCAGTGATGAAGTCCCACAACTTCCAAAAGCAACTTCTGTTCCATTGGTTCATTGTTCTGACTGTCAGAAAATTTCTCCTTATTTCTAGGTCTCTCCTTGTTCAGTTTCCATTCATTATTCCCTGTTTGGCCTTCAGATGCCTTGGAAAATAGCTCGAAGATTAATAAAGATAAAACAAAGATGCTGGTGAAAAATATGACAGAAAAACAGAAAAGAGAGTTGATGGGAAAACTGGGCATACAGGTGGTGAAAAAAGTGAAATACTTGGGTATTCAATTGACATCAAGGTGTGTCAATTGAATAAAGGGGAATAACTATTATAAGGTGAGAAAGAAATAGATCTAGAAAAATGGAAAAACCTACAATTATCACTGATGGGAAGAATAGCAGTAGTAAAGATGAATATATTATCCAGACTTTTATACTTATTCCAAACAATACCAATAAAACTAGAGAAAAAAAATACTTTGAAAGCATGAATAAAATAGTGGGGAAATATATATGGCGGGGGAAAAAGCAAGAATTAATATAAAAATGTTGCAAGATGCAAGAGTCTGAGGTGGATTCGGATTACCAAATTGGGAATTGTATTATCAAGCAGTCGAATTAGCTTGGATGAAAGAATGGATCTTACTGAGTAATACAAGATTATTGACACTGGAAGGTCATGATTTGCAACTAGGTTAGCATGCATTTTTGCGGTATGGGAAAAGCGAGGCACATGCCTATTTTCAAAGACATTATGTAAGGAATGGATTGTTAACAACATGGGAAAGAGTGAAAAGGAAACACTATTTAGAAATACCAACGTGGCTTTCAACAATGGAAGCACTGATGCATCCAAATATGAGTAGTACGGAAAATATCATTAGATATAAAGATATTTTAACACAGGGGTCCCCAACCTTTGCAACTTTAAGTTTCTAAAACAAGATTTAGAAAAACAAGGGATTAATATAGGATGTTTTTCACAACTGGAAATACAATCAAGATATGAAAAAGATAAAAGGGAATACGGTTTTAACTTAGGTAGTTCGGCGTTGGAAAAGAGACTTATGGGAATGAAGAAAAAATAGTTAAGAAAGTATATAGCTACCTACTAAGAACTAGGTTAGAAGAAGAAGTGGTTAAAGAGACAATGGTAACTTGGGCAAGGAATTTTGGTTACATGATTGAGTTGAAAAAGTGGCAACAACTATGGGAGAGGAACTATAAATTAACCATGTCAACAATTTACAAAGAAAACTTACACAAAATGTTTTACAGATGGCACACATCACCGGAAAAATTAGCAAAGATGTTTAAAGATAAATCAGCAAAATTTTGGAAATGTCAACAAGCTGTAGGTTCCTATTATCATATGTGGTGGACATGTGCAGAAGCAAAGAAATACTGGACAAAGATAGGAGTATGGTTAAAGGAAATGTTACAACAAGAAAGAGAATTTAGACCAGATATATTTTTACTAGGTATCATCCAGTGGTGGGTTTCTGCAGGCTCACACCTACTTGCGAGAGCCGGTTGGTGAAATTTAGAGAACCGGTGAGAGGGGGTTCCACTGGCGTACCTGGAAGTAAATCTGGCCTGCCACTGCCAGTGACCCAATGGGAAGGAAAGGAAAGGAAAGGAAGGAAGAAAGGAAAGAAAGAAAGAAAGAATTTATCATCACAATTGAGTCTAAAATTTTGGTTGCTAAGCAAGAGCGTTGTTAAATGAGTTTCATCACATTTTAAAAGGTGGCCACTCCCACCCTGTCACATGACTGCCAAGCCACGCCCACAAAATAGGCCACACCTACAGAGTAGGTTCTAAAAAAATTGAAACCCACCACTGGTATCATCCCAGAGAAATATCAGACAGACGATACCTATTTGATTATACAGGTAACTACAGCAGCAAGAACAGTATTTGCCCAAAATTGGAAATTAAATAAGCTACCAACAGATGAAGAGATAGTAAAAAAGATATTAGATTGTTCAGAGATGAACAGGTTGACAATGAAAATAAAGGATAAAGAGGAATTGGAGTACTTCAAGACATGGGGAAGATTTTATGATTGGCTAGAGAAAGGAAACTAGAAAAGAAAGTAGGAAGAAGATACAGAACCCAGGCGATACACTGTTAAATGGAAAAGGGGAGAAAGAAGGGGAAAAAGAAAAGAAAATATTAAATATGTAAGTATATATAAAATAGAGAGACAGAAAGGCGGGGGGTATAATTAGGATAGATTAGTGAAGGTAAAGGAACAAGAAACAATACTAATTATATTTGGGTGTGCTGAAATACCATCCCAAGGAAACATAAATTGAGATTTGAAAGAGACACCTATAATAATAGAAAAGAAAGAGAGAGAGGAGGAGAGAATGAAAGGAAGATGGAGGAAAGAAGAAAGAGGTAAGGAGAGGAGGATGGAAGGGAGAGGAAGAGAAGGAGAGAAGGTAGGTAGGGGAAGAGGAAGAGTAGGAGTAGGAGAAAGGGAAGGGAAGAAGGAAAGGAAATGAGAGGAAGAAGGAGGAAATTAGAGAAGGGAGGGAGAAAAGGAAAGAAAAATAAGGTGGTGTTACAAATGGACACATAGGATGGTAAAGAAAGCAACCCAAATTGTATATGTATATTATAACCTACAAAATGGAATAACAAATGTATAAGGATGATAAATGTAAAGAAAAATAATTATGTGAATCTATACTTAAAAGGGTATATAAGAGAATAAAAGAATAAAAAAAATTCTGTTAAAAAGAAAAAAAAAGAAGAAGAAGAGACCAGACTGCCACCTGTCAGAAATGGTGTAGGGTCTCCTGCTTGGGCGGTGGGTTGGACTAGATGACCTACAAGGTCCCTTCCAGCTCTGTTAATCTGTAATCTGTTACTGTTACTTTACCGGTAGTTATTACTGCTCTGAGTCTTATCTGAACAGGAAAGGCAATATGTCAAAATGTTTCACAGGATAAAGATAAAGACTCATGTGAGTCACGCTTGATACCTGGAAACGCCGTGCCAGCTTAGCTACCTATTACTACAAGGACCTGGAGAAAGCTGCTAAAAATTCCACACTGCGGGGAGTCCTTGACTTTCAACCATTTGTTTAGTGACCTTTTGAAGTCACAAGGGCACAGAAAAAGTGGCTTATGACCAGGGGTGGGATTCAGCAACCGATTCTCTGCCTGGTTGCTGGGTGGGCATGGCCATGGTGGGTGTGGCCTACTCAGCTTCCTGCTCCATGGTGGTGGTGGGGGGCGTTTTCACCCTCCCCAGGCTCCAGAGGCTTTCCTCAAGCTTCTGGGAGGGCAAAAACAGCCTCCCCCAGGCTCTAGAGCAGTGGTGGGTTTCAAATTTTTTAGAACCTACTCTGTAGGTGTGGCCTATTTTGTGGGCGTGGCTTGGCAGTCATGTGACAGAATGGGAGTGGCCACCTTTTAAAATGTGGTGAAACTCATTTAACAACGCTCTTGCTTAGCAACCAAAATTTTGAACTCAATTGTGATGATAAATTCTTTCTTTCTTTCTTTCTTTCTTTCTTTCTTTCTTTCTTTCTTTCTTTCTTTCTTTCTTTCTTTCTCTCTCTCTCTCTCTCTCTCTCTCTCCCTCCCTCCCTCCCTCCCTCCCTCCCTCCCTTCCCTTCCCTTTCCTTTCCTTTCCTTTCCTTTCCTTTTCTTCCCGTTGGGTTACTGGCAGCGGCGGGCCAGATTTACTTCCAGGAATGCCGGTGGAACCCCCTCTCACCGGTTCTCTAAATTTCACCAACCAGCTCTCGCAAGTAGGTGCGAGCCTGCAGAAACCCACCACTGCTCTGGAGGCCCTCGGGAGGCTGGAAATGGGCCCGTTTCCATACTTCTGGAACTTCCGGCCACCTATTTTTTAGCCTCCCAGAGCCTGCCTGCAGGCCCTGCACTTACCGGACATCCAAAACAGGCTGCATGGAGACTCCTGGGAGAGGAGGGGCAGGGCGGGCGGGGCCAGCCAGTCCTTGCAACTACCGGTTCGCCGAACCAGATGTAAAATTAGCATCTGGTTCATCTGAAGTGTTCCAAACCGGCTGAATCCCACCCCTGATTATGACTGCTTTTCACACTTTTCACACGTTTGCAGTATCCACATGGTCACGTGATCAAAATTCAGACTCTTGGCCACTGGGGTGGTGGTGGTCACGTGATCCCCTTTTGCAAGTCTTCTGACAGGCAAGGTCAATGAGTAAGCTAGGTTCATTTTACAGCCGTGTTACTAACCGAACCACCACAGCGATTCACTTAACAGCCGTGGCAAGAAGGGTCTAAAAATGGGGCAAAACTCACTTGACGACAATCTCACTTAGCAACGTAAACTTTGGGCTTCATTGTGGTTGTAAGTCAAGGAGCATCTGTGTGGATTTATCCTCTAAAAAAAAGAGACGAACCTTTCAAAGGAGTGGGTGAGGAGAGAGAGAATCAGCCAACCCTCACAGAAGGTCCCTTTGCCCTGAGTTATGTCCATCTTGGGTCTATCTACCCCAGGGGTGGGCAAACTTTGCAACTTTAAGTCTGAAGGACTTCAGCTCCCAGAATTCTCCAGCCAGCAAAGCTGCAAAGTTGCAAAGTTTGCCCACCCCTGATCTACCCTGTTGTCAGACACAAACACAACCTTGAAGTGCCATTTGGGGCCAGATTACGACACCTCTGGATGCCGTTTAGAAAGCAGTGTGTGACAGCTTGTTCAGAGTCCAGCACATGTTGCGTGAAAGACGTTCTTACAAAACGTGGCTGGTTGCTTGTTTTTTTTAAATTTCTTAATTATGGAGCAAGAAACTTAGCCGAGGTTATGCAAAGGAACCTTTAGCACCGTGTAGTATATTAGAAGGTGGAAGCAGTGTTTTAAAAATTAGAATAAAGTAAGATTCCATGCTGTCAGAAGGATGCAAAAAGAGAGGTAGTTGAGGATTTTTGTAGGCTTATGTGGGAAAGAAAGAGATTGGCTAAGACGCTGAGCTTGTCGGTCAGAAAGGTCGACAGTTCGGCGGTTCGAATCCCTAGCGCCACATAACGGAGTGAGCTCCCGTTACTTGTCCCAGCTTCTGCCAACCTAGCAGTTTGAAAGCACGTAAAAATGCAAGTAGAGAAATAGGAACCACCTTTGAGGTATCAGCGTTCCGTATGCCTTTGGCGTTTAGTCATGCCGGCCACATGACCACGAAGACATCTTCGGACAGCGCTGGCTCTTCGGCTTTGAAACGGAGATGAGCACTGCTCCTTAGAGTCAGGAATGGCTAGCATATATGTGGGAGGGGAATTTTTATCTTAGTATATTAGAAGATGGAAGCAGTGACTTCAAAATTAGAATAAAGTAAGATTCCGTGCTTTCAGAAGGATGGCAAAAGGAGAGATGATTGAGGATTATTGTAGGTTTATGGCAGTGGTGGGTTTCAAATTTTTTAGAACCTACTCTGTAGGTGTGGCCTATTTTGTGGGCGTGGCTTGGCAGTCATGTGACAGGGTGGGAGTGGCCACCTTTTAAAATGTGGTAAAACTCATTTAACAACGCTCTTGCTTAGCAACCAAAATTTTAGACTCAATTGTGATGATAAATTCTTTCTTTCTTTCTTTCTTTCTTTCTTTCTTTCTTTCTTTCTTTCTTTCTTTCTTTCTTTCTTTCTTTCTTTCTTTCCTTCCTTCCTTCCTTCCTTCCTTCCTTCCTTCCTTTCCTTTCCTTTCCTTTCCTTTCCTTTCCTTTCCTTTCCTTACCGTTGGGTCACTGGCAGCGGCGGGCCAGATTTACTTCCAGGTACGCCAGTGGAACCCCCTCTCACCGGTTCTCTAAATTTCACCAACCGGCTCTCGCGGGTAGGTGCGAGCCTGCAGAAACCCACCACTGGTTTATGGGGAAAAGAAAGAGAGATTGGAAAGTGGTGAGGAAACGGTAAGGAAATCACAGAGACACATGCTGGCACATGTGACCAGCGTATATACTTTGGAGAAGGAAAACAACAGAACTTTACAAAATAATGAATGGTAAGGGAAAAATAAAACACAGTAGCCTGTTCCTATTTATTCACTTGTGCAATATTGCAACAACGCAGCAGTCAGCAGAATAAAGGAGGAAAACAACAGTAAGCACAAAGAAAGCGTCAAGGGAAATATCAAATGATAGTATTGGTGGCTGGAATTGGCTAGAACAAGTGGTAATATGCTTTTCCTTTCAGGTAATGATTGACAGGAAAGCTCATGTTTTGAGGTGGACAGAAAAAAGAAGAAGAATCAGTACAGCTAAATGAATGGAAATACAAAAGTATTAGGCTAGAAATCAGGAGACTGTAAGTTCTAGTCCTGCTTTCTGTTTGGGTGACTTTGGGCCAATCAGCAGGCGACTGTAAATTCTAATCCTGCCTTAGATGTGAAAGCTGGTTGGGTGACTTTAGGCCAATCACTAGGAGAGTATAAATTCTAATCCTGCCTTAGGTGTGAAAGCTGGTTGGGTGACTTTTGGCCAATCACTAGGAGAGTATAAATTCTAATCCTGCCTTAGGTGTGAAAGCTGGTTGGGTGACTTTTGGCCAATCATCAGGAGACTGTAAATTCTAATCCTGCATTAGGCATGACTTATGTCCATTTTCCACATTTACAACTGTCGCAGCATCCCCACAGTCATGTGATCAAAATTTGGATGCTTGGCAACAGACTCATATTTATGACGGTTGCCGTATCCTGGGGTCATGCGATCACCTTTTGTGACCTTCTGACAAGCACAATCAATGGGCAAGCCAAATTTACTCAACAACCATGTTACTAATCTGACAACTGTAGGGATTCACTTAAACAACAGTGGCAAGAAAGGTGGTAAAATGGGACAAAACTCACTTAACAACTGTCTCTGTTAGCAAAGGAAATTTGGGGCTTGATGGTGGTCGTAAATTGAGGACTACCTGTATTGGCAGTCCATGTGGCTATGAAACATGACTCAGTTTTTACCAAGAGTGATGTACCTGGAGTCAGCATAAGGAAAATGGTCCTGTTTTAAGCACCTTATAAACAAGATAATACATTAGGTGATAGGAACCAGTTCAGAGATTCTCCCTTCATTGTCCCCTGTTGCTGGCAGGAAGGATATAATATATCCATGGTTGTGTTTGCAGTTGCTGACTGTATTTGGCAACCATTATCCATATCTTGGTTGTGTTGCAACTTGACTTTGCAACGGTGTTTCCCATTTGGCTACTTTTGAAAAAGTGCTTGTCGGGTGCAAAATATGGCAGTTAATGTGCAAGAGTGTGCATGATGAATCAGATCAATGTTGAAAGATCCAGCCTTTAAGGTGTTAATGCTTTAAAGCTTAACTGTGTGAAGGGCAGATTCTCTCCTTAGGAAACTGTCCAGGGATAAGGTTCTACGGGAGAAGCCCTTTGGAAGATGCTCCATGGTTTGGAGGTCAATTGATCAGGCCAGTGGGAAAGATCCTTCTCTTGCACCACTCCCAATTTAAGAAATGTGGTTCTTCAGGAGTCACATTTGGAGTTTGAAAAAAGAAAAAAATATTTCTATCTAGGGTGGGGTGTGGAACGCATCCCTAAATTCTATACCTGTACTCAAATTGTTTTTGTTTCACACAGGTTGCCTTCGAGAAGTGAGGGGAGATGAATGTCAACTTGTACAGCATTTCCATGCTTGTTATCAAGTTGACATTGGAGGAAAGGGGAGAGAGAATCCACATATACCTTCGGCTAGAGTCGGATCTTGGATTACTACAGCAGGCTTGTGAGGCATGAAATTTTACAACCTGCTGTAGCACCTCATTGGTGAATATGATTTATGACACAGACTGAGGGGAGAGGAGAAACAGGGGTAAAGTGCAGCCATAATTAAACTGAGGTTAGATCTGACTCTACCCATGTATTGCCGAGATGTTGTTCCTAATAAATGACTGGATTTCTTTTGAAACTTGGCTCGAGGCTCGTAAGTTAATTAGGGCATCTTTTGGAAACCTGAAAAAAACCACGATCAAGGCATAGCTCTTCCACCAGATTTTTAAACATAGATTATTTTTAATCAATGCATGGTATAATTTGCCTTGACTTGTCTCGATTGTAGTCTTCTGCTTTTTCCCCTAGTCAAAAGCCATCCATTCAACAAATTCATAAGCAAAACAGACATTCAAATAATCAAACAAATGATGAATACTACATTGATGAGTTCATATCTGATCATTTCCCTCGGGTCCTCAATAGATTGTTCAAGAAACAAGGATTCTTCCATTTTATTATGACCTTGTGGCATATTTCTCTTTCCACCTCCTTCTATCTACTCCAGCCCACAAAGCTATTTCAGAAACCACAGAAGATAGAACATAGAGTCGTAGGGCTGGAAGGGACCTTGGAGGTCTTCTAATCAACCTTCTGCTCAAGGCAGGAGACCTTATATTATCCTGGTCAAATCCAGTCTATTTTTGAAAACCTCCAATGATGGAGCAGCCACAACTTCTGGAGATAAGCCGTTCCCCTGATTGATTGTTCTCATTGTGGGAAAATTTCTCCTTACTTCTAGGTTGGATTTCTCTTTACTAAGCTTCCAGCCATCAGTTCATACCCTACCCTTCGGTGCTTCGGATTGAAGAGGTCAATCCCCTCTTTTTTGGTACAGTCCATGGTACAGGACAGAAAAACAAGGTTGAGATATCCCAAAGGTGCTTTTTCCAAAAGGCAATTGGATTTTCTTGTGTGCTTTTTAAAAACCAACAACAATAAAGTCCAGTTGTCTTTTGTAAAAAGCACCTTTGGGACAACCATGAACCTGGATGACTGAGAATCTCCATAGACAGGGTTGAGATACTGTTTGTGCAATTCAGAGAATTGGATTTGACTGAAAGAACAGCCAGTTGTGATAATAATGAGGGAAATCCAAAGGAGGCTCCTCCTCCTCTCCTCCTCCTCCTCCTCCTGCTCCTCCTCTTCTTCTTCTTCCCCTCCTCCTCCTCCTCTCAATTCTTTCCAGCAGTCCATCATGCAGTGTAGCAGCAAATGTGGTGCAATCTCAGAGTGAGTGGACTTTGGTGCTCTCTGAGCTTACTTGTTTTCTTCCAGAAGTTTCATTACCCAACTAAGTAACACCATCAGTGCTAGAAAGGAATGCCATTTGCTGCCAGTTTATATGCTAGTTGCTTGTCTGTCAGTATTGGTTGGGGTGGTCTTAGTGATTCTTTGATTGGAGTGTCCCAAAGGTGCTTTTTCAAGAGCCAACTGGGTTTTCTGGTTTTTCTTTGAAGGAGCTTCTTGGATGAGAAGCAAAATGTCTTCAAAGAAAAACCAGAAAGTCCAGTTGCCTCTTGAAAAAGCACCTTTGGGACAACCATGACTTGGATGACTGAGAATCTTGACAGACACTTTGATTAGACTGTTTGCTGTTGGCTTCTTCATCAGTTTCTGGACTGGGGTATGGTTTACTTGATTGTTGGTCTGATGTTAACCTTGGAGTTAATCTATACTGATCTGGGTGCTGATTGCTGGTGCAGAGGTGCTGAGGTCTTCTTATTCCCTTTTGAGCTGGTTGATTGTCTCTTTTGCATACATCTATATGGACTCCAGAGGATGGGAGAGGACAGGAAGGCCTGGAGGAACATTGTCCATGGGGTTGCGATGGGTCAGACACAACTTTGCAACTAACAACCAAAAATAGATGCTGTTAATGTCTATGTGTCTATTGATGGCTGATTTGTCTCAGTGCCAGATTTCCAGAAATTCACTTTGGTGTTTTGGGTCTTGTCTTGGCTTAGGATGGTCAAATTTTCCCAATTAAAACTGTGGTTAAATCTGTCTATATGTTGTGAAATCTCAGAGCTGTTTGTCAAGAGGTCAAACAGTGTCAGGGCTTAGATTCCAACAGTTGTTTTCCCCCAGACTTTATATATGTATATGTAGCCTGTGCTTGGTGACCGGTGTTGTGTAATCAAGAGGCTTTCTTGCTTGGTGGCTTGTGAAATGCTTACAGGTTACCTCGTGCCTTTATTCCTTCCTGTTGAGTTTTGCACCCTGGCCCTCTTCCTTTAATCTCTTTTGACAATCGAGCATCCATCCCCTATTTTAAAAAGATCAAGAATTTGGGCAACAATTGAGCAAGCCCTCCAATAAAAAGCTTGTGGTATAATCCAGTGGTGACATTTGGACTCGTGACATATTGTGCAATGCTTTATAGCGTGATTAAAAACGACAGAAGAAGAAGAAGAAGAAGAAGAAAAAAAGACTTTCAGAAACAACTAGGGATGGGAGAGGAGGGGATCAAAGAGACCCAAGTGAACTGGGATCCAAATATTAGGAGCCAATAAACCAGAATAGAGCTGGAAGGGACTTTAAAGGTCTTCTAGTCCAGTGGTCACCAACTGGACAACTGATGGTCCATGAGAAAATGTTGATGGTCCGCAGAAAAATTATTTGCATTTTTAAAATTGCACTAAATCAGGGGTCCTCAAACTATGGCCCCTGGGATGGATATGTGCAATGAATATATCCCCCTTCAGGGTCTTTTTGTATGGGGCAGAGGAGGGGCAGAAATTCAAACTTGCTTCAGCCTCCTGGTGGGGTGCTTTGGGCGAAGGCTGGTGGGAAGCACTGCAGGTGGTGAAGAGCCAGAGGGCCTTGTTCCAGTTGGACTGCATCATGGCCTAGAACAGGGATGTCCAAACTTGGGAACTTTAAGACTTGTGGACTTCAACTCCCAGAATTCTCCAGCCAGCTATGCTGGCTGGGGAATTCTGGGAGTTGAAGTCCACAAGTCTTAAAGTTCCCAAGTTTGGACATCCCTGGCCTAGAACAAGCTGATCAGTGAGCCTCCAGGGTCCGGTACCTGGACTTGCACTCCTGCAGATCTTCCCTCTGCTTGGAAAGCCTCTGTTGATAGTCCTCACTGAGGTGCTTCTGTTGAGCCTCCTTCTCGGTCAGATCTAATTTGAACTGAGTTGTTTTGCCAACTCTTTCTCGTGGTGGCTGCTTAACTCTAGCAATTGCTTGCTGTTGGGACCCTAAGGAACCCGGGCGGGCAGGCGAGGAGTGGCTGGGAGGGGAGGGATGAGTAGAGCCCAATGAGTGCCCTTTGACATGACATCAAGTTGGCCACACCCACTCAGTCACATGACCACCTAGCCTTGCCCACCCAGCCTGTCATTAGGCAGAGCATATTAGTGGTCCACGGGATTTAAAATTGTGAATTTAGTGGTCCCTGAGATCTGAAAGATTGGTGACCGCTGTTCTAATCCAATCCCTGCTCAACCATGAGATCCTGTACCATTTCAGACAAGTGACTGTCCAGTCTCATCTTAAAATCCTCCAGTGATGAAGCACCCCAACTTCTGAAGGCCAGCTGTTCCACTGGTCAATTTGTCTCATTGTTAGGACGTTTCTCCTTAATTTTAGGTTGCTTCTCTCCTTGGTTAGTTTCCATCCATTGTTTCTAGTCTTGCTTGCTGGTGCTTTGGAAAATAAATTGACCCTCTCTTCTTTATGCCCATAGTTAGTCCATAGTTAACACATGGCTGCTTTGAATCCTAAAGAAATCTCACCTTAGAAAAAAGTCCAGAAACTTTAGGACTATCCACCTGGTGATGTCATTTCTCTCTTGCAGCCTTCAGTGGCAAAGTAATGGTTTTTTTTAAAAAATGCATTCTCCCAAGCTGGAAAAAGTGGGCTCCTAGATCCCATGAAATCCTTTTGCAAGCATCTACAGAGGTTCAATTCCTTCTCCAATTGAGCAACCTCTAAATAGGTGGCCTTGTGTTTCCAGAATTCTACGGTTGGCATGGCAATCGCTTAGAATTCTGGGAGAGGAAGTTCACACCTTTGAAAGGGGTCTCAAAACCTGGGAATTGTAGCAGTCCCTGGGTTTTATGCCCTCTCTGGGCTTTGAACTTCCTGGAGCACAGGAAGAGTATCCTGATTGGTTGCTGTCAGAGGTCATAGCTAGCTAGCTTTGTAGGTTGTCTGTGTGCTAAGTTTGGTTGAAGGTTGAAACTTGGTGAGTGGGCAATGAAGGGCAGTGAAATGGTTCTGTCTGAAGAGGGTAGATGTTTGTTATGTAGAATATACTGGCTCAGGCCTTAATGGCCCATTGACAAAGGTGGGGGGTGCTGAGTTTCTGCCTCCCTTTTAGGGGAAATATTCTGCCCTTTTAATATTTCCTAAAATATCTCATTTTTCCAGGAGAGGGGTAGGTGCTAACTTCCTACACAACTGTGTCACTAACTTAACAGCTGCGTCGATTCACTTAACAACTGTGGCAAGAAAGGCCATAAAATGAGGAAAAATTCACTTCACAAATGTATCACTTAACAACAGAAAGTTTAGGCTCACTTGTGATTTTAAGGCGAGGACTATCTATTGTGTCATGGACATATGGAATGAAAAAAAAAACAGTGCCATGAGTGGAGACAGAAATCTGTCTTTTAACGCAACTACTTTATGGCGTAAGGGGAAAAAATATTACAGTCCCAAAAAAATCACACGATTTCCTCATTCTACATTACTTCATTATCCATAGTATATGAAACGGCAACGATTTTAAGGACAGCCACTTGTAGAAGGTTTTTTTGGCCAAACAAGCTGATTTTTAAAAAAAGTTTTATTCTTTGTTTTTAATTTGTCATCCATGATTGTTTATTTTCATTACTTGCTTTGGGAATTGTATATTTTAAATCTGAGTTTATTTTGAAGTGGTCTAGGATCCTTTAAAAAAATAAATAAGCTGAACTGATGTCAAGGACAAAAACCTTGTTTGTTTTCGCCTTTGTAACTCTGGGAGGTTTTGTAAATAATTTATAGCGCTTAATGGCATTTTCAACAAACTGCAATGAAGTCCAAAATGATGAAAATGCCCAATGATGTAACAAGAATGTAAGTTATGACATCTGGGTGATTACATCATCATGTACATCTCATCACCAGCGCTCTTCTGGGTGCACATAGGAAAGAACCAGCTGTGGTAATAATCGATCAGTTAGTCAAAAAATAAAACTCCTTATTAAGTCAATATCTTTCTTAAGTTAACTGAAAGAACTCTTCAACAATCCGTCAGCTAAGACTGTTATAAATCCAGAATAACAGTGATTTAGGTTAATTATTTAATCATGATTTGCAAGTTATCTTCTTAGAGGGCATGATAAGAAAACCTTCAGCCCTGGACATCTGCAGGTTTTCAACATGTGCCAGATGGTGGACCCATTTGTGTATGTGTACGGCGTTGTCACATAAACAAATGTGGCGTGGCTTTTATTGTATGCCAACTGTCACCTTTTGATTACTGTTGAGACAGCTGCTGTATCTAGAAATGCCAATTTTCAGGTGTTAGAATGGCATTAAGCCACTGGGGTCTGTATGCACAATTCTTGCAACCGTAAAGCAAAGCCATTATTATTTTCTTCAACAGTCCAGAAATAGAACTTAAAAGATTTATTTGAGTGGACAATCTATATCTGGGCACCAATTGGGTACTCCCACTATTTTTCCTGGTATAGCAGGAAATAGCAGTTAGATTTGGTGTCCTTTTAAAGAAAAATGTTTCTAAGCCATTTCTTCAAACTACAGACCAATTTCCTGTCATCAGTTGTAAGGGATTGTTTATTTCCCAACATACATAGTTGGGAACTGCAAAAAAAGAGATTGAGAGAACATTAGTTAACCCGAACCCGAACCCGAACCGAACCCTAACCCTAACCCTAACCCTAACCCTAACCCTAACCCTAACCCTAACCCGAACCCTAACCCTAACCCTAACCCTCAAGTCTTAAAGCTGTCAAGTTACAAGACTCTTGCACCCCTCACGCTTTAGAAAAAAAACCCCAGGGGTGTTCAAACTTGACAGCTTTAAGACTTGTGGACTTTAACTCCCAGAATTCCTCCTCTCGCTCTTCTTCTTGAGGATGTGTGGACGGGCGGGGGGAGGGAGCTGGAACCGGTTCTAAACGGCCCTGTAGATTTGTGGAACCTCTTCTATAGAAGACCTTAGAACTGGCAGGAACCCAGCCCTGCAGCCTTCCCTGCCCTCCCAAAGTGTGTGGGAATGTTATGGGAGTGAAGTTGCAAATGTCCATTTTTACTTCCATTTGAAATACTCTGGGGCTAACCAGAGATGCAGGGACAGTGCCTGTAGCCCACTGTCTGAAGATGATGTGATGAAAAAATAAGGGTGTTATTTCTCTTTTGTTATAAACTGCAGCCTTCTAGAGTGACATTTCTATTGGGATCTTGACAGGGGTGGGCTTCAAAAATTTCAGCAACTGGTTCTCTGTCCAGTTGCTGGGTGGGCGTGGCCATGGTGGGCATGGCCTAGTCAGTCTCCTGCATCACGGTGGGGGAGGGGGCGTTTTTGCCCTTCCCAGGCTCTGGAGTCTTTTCTCGAGCCTCTGGGAGGGCAAAAATGGCCTCCACAGGGTTTGGAGGCCCTTTGGAGGGTGGAAACGGAACCGTTCCTGAACTTCCGGTAGGCCCATTTTAGCCCTCCCTGGGCCTCCCCTGGTACGGCCATACCGGAGCCTGCACGGAGCACCAGGTACCGTTCCAGTACGGTGCTCTGGAGGGCCCACCCACCCGCCCGTACTCCTTACCTGTCTTTAAAGTCTTCGGCGCTTCCACACACACGCACGGCACGTACAGTGCCTGTGTGACGCTCTGCCGAGCAGCTGGAGCATCGCGGAGGCATGGCTGGATCATAAGACGCATGAGCACGCTGCTCACGTCCATTTGGATGACGCCAGGCCCGTTCCAACTGTACCAGTTGGAACGGGATCTGGAACCCACCACTGGCATACACATAGGTATAGGCCAAGATGCCAAGTTAGAGACCATCCTGAAGAAATAGGAAAATAGGAAAGAATAGGAGAGGGAATTGGAGAGAAGCAAACTGGAATTAAGGAGAAACTTCCTAACAGTGAGAACAATTAACCATCTTGCCTTCAGAAGTTGTGGATGCTTCATCACTGGAGGTCATAAAGACAGGTCTGGAAAGCCGCTTGTTTGAAATGGTATACGGATTCCTGTTTGGGAGTTTCACAAGAAGACCTCCTAAGGTCCCTTCCAGCTCTGTTCTGATTGATTGATTGATTGAAATTATGGCCACTGAAGTTCATAAGGTGTGAACATCTGATAGCTGGTACCCGTAGCCAACTATCCATATCCAACATTATTGAAATCCCACAAATTCCAGTGCATTGATTATTTCTTTTGAAATGCCATCAACGCTTATTGATCCGGAAAAAAAAGCAGACCCTGCACTTATGGGAAAAACGCTAGGAAGAAGCAGAAGATTCTGGATTACAGCAGAATTTGTCTTGAGGCAACATTTGTCCGTTTCAAAATTTAGCAGTGCCATCTACAGGTTTGCAACAGTCAAAGGTTGACACATACACCCACCCACACAGACTGATCCTTCCCCCTCCACTTCAAGTTCCTAATTCAATTTCAGCTAGTCTTTCCCAATTCCTTGCCTTCCAGATATTCTGGACTCCATGTCACATCTAATTCTGCTCAGTTGGCCAAGATAGTCCATTGCATCTGAAAGGTTTCAGCTTTGAGGAGGGCTGGTTTTAATTCAACTTTCCCCCTTGGGAAAAGGGAACGATGCACGCTTGGGAGGTTCTCTTGGCTGCTACAGAAGAGACTCTGCCTTAAAACAGTCACTAGAGTAACATGCTTACTGCACAGATTGAAATGTGCACTTTATTTAAATTAATTAAATTAAATTGGAAATGCTGTACGCTCAGAGGTGGGTCTCACAGAAGACTACCACTGGTTCGCCCCACATGTGCACGCTCGCATTGTGAACATGTGTGCCTTCCATGCACGTGCACAGCCATCCATGCATGCACTTTGCTCATGCACGTAACTTGCATGCATGCACATGGGTTTGAAAATGTGGCTAAATAGGACAGCATAGACCTGGGGTGGGCGGGCGGTGTAGGTGGGCCCACCCGCAGGTTGTTACTACCGGTTCACCCAAGCCAGTCTGAACCGGCTGAATACCACCTCTGTGTACACTGTAAAACATGGCATTTGCTTCCAGTTTCCAATAAAAAAATACCCATTGGGTGCAATGGGTTTGCTTAACAACCATGAAGTTTGCTTAACTACTGCCACAAAAAAGGTGATAAAATCTTGCTCAGTCACTTGGTGATTTGCTTAAAGACTGCAGCAACTTACAACTATAATTCCAGGCTCAATTATAAGTTGAGGACTACCTGTAACGCTACTTGGGGATGCAAAGTGATTCTTGTTGTTGTTCAGTTGTTAAGTCAAAAATGTTTAGAACCTCTTCTGTAGGTGTGGCCTGCTTTGTGGGAGTGGCTTGCTGGCCATGTGACCAGGTGGGAGTGGCTTGCTGGCCATGTGACCAGGTGGGAGTGGCTTGCTGGCCACGTTACTGGGTGGGCATGGCCAATTTGTAAAATGTGGTGAAACTCACTTAACAATGCTCTTGCTTAGCAACCAAAATGTTGGCTCAGGAACTCTGGCATTTGAAGCACGCAAATCTTAAAGCTGTCAAGTTACAAGACCCTTGCGCCCCTAACCCTTTAGAAAAAAACCCCCAGGGGTGTTCAAACTTGACAGCTTTAAGACTTGTGGGCTTTAACTCCCAGAATTCTTCCTCTTGCTCTTCATCTTGATGATGTGTGGACGGGTGGAGCTGGAACCGGTTCTAAATGGCACTGTAGATTTGTGGAACCTCTTCTATAGAAGAGCTTAGAACTGACAGGAACCCACCCCTGCCCTATGGGTACCAGGAAAAACACTTTTCATTCTCCCAGGCACGCTCAATCAGTTAAGCTGTTTACTTTAAACATATTTACTACTTAGAAACTTCTACACCGGCTGTTACTTTTATTACTTTATTACTTACGTTATCAAGTGTTGCAATTGTGTGCAAAGGCGGATTTTAATGATTGCTCTGAATGGTTGTACGGAGCTTTTAGAGTGGTGGAAACTACCCTCCTCTCTCATGAAAAAAAAAACTGGTTATAAAAATTAGCAAAACCCTTAGAGTAGGGCTCTCCAAATTTGGCAACTTTAAGACTTGTGGACTTCAACTTTCAGAATTCCCCAGCCAGTGAGGGGGATTTGGAGAGTTGGTTGAGGAATTCATGGCCAACTGATTAATACTAGGAGTTGAAGTCCACAAGTCTTAAAGTTGCCAACTTTGGAGGCCACCCTGCTTTAGAGAAAGAAAGAAACCATGACAGATTGAAAGGGGAGAATGGACAACAACATTGTTCAGAGGAAGGGTCTCCTCTCTCTTTGTCCCAAACAGAATGGCTGGCTGAGGTTGTGGCCTGTCAGTGGCCAGCAGAGCTGGCAACAGAGTTGGGCAGTGAGGAGGTTAGGGAGGACCATGGGCCGGTCCTGGAGGCTGGGAAAAGCTCAGATGAGAGATCTGTATTGGAGGCAGAGATGGGGCCAAGGCCATCTGGCAGTTCTCAGCTGTCTTCGAAACTAGACAGCAGTGGGGTAGAGGAAGCCTGTTCCCAGTGTGCGCATGAACAGAGCGGCCAGAAGAAAAGAACAGCTAAGAAATCAGGATTGATTTGGGAGTAAAGACACAGGTGGATGGTGAATGGTCCCTCCCATAGGAAATAAAAGAGGAGCGAAAAGGGAGTGGGCTTTTGCAGGAAACTGTTTGTTTGGTTGTTCATTCATTTCAGGAGTGTGAAGATCTGTCCGTGAATCTCAGAGACTCTGTGCCAAATCTTTCCTTGCACAGCACTGCGTTTGGAAAATATTTACATGGCAGCTTTCCAAGCTAGATAAGGTCGGTGGTCATAAATTCACCTTTGGAAGACTGTTTCCCAGGCCTTTGCTGAATGTGAATGGGAGCAATTCACATTTGTTTAGTAAAAGGGTTTTTTTTGGGGACCAAGAATCTGCTTCATGCTTTTTGGGGAAACCTAGGTCAGAACAGCTGATGGTGAGGCAAGGGGAGAACAGTGGCATGGGACAGACCTTCGGCTGGAGGAGAACTCAGAAAGGGAATGTTCAGAAGAAGAAGAAGGAGGAGGCCACCTCTTCCATAACAGCAGGTCTGCTTACTCAATGAGTCATATTTTCCAATAGTTAAACGACTTGGTGTTATCCCCAGCCTCCACCTGTCATACCACGGTGGCATGGAAAAGTGCCACTTTTTGTCCTGCTTGAAGTTGTAAGCAGCACCGGCCATGCCTGGCGGTAGAGTGGGGCAGCTGCCATTTGAGATCTGGGTGGATTTAATGAACCCACAGTGAATGAAGAGGATGGTTTTTATTACCCTGTTTTAACACCGAAACTGTAATGTCGGGATTCCCCAATCCCTGGGCTGTGGCCTATTTGGAACTGGGATGCATGAGTGGCGGGCCGGGGTGCACATGCACACATGGAAGCATAGTTGTGCAAGTGTTGGACCAGCACACCTGCATACATGTGTTGGAAGAGATAACCATCTGGTTCAGTTCCAAGTGGAGAGAAAGACACCAGAAATATGGATTGGAAAGAAGATTTAATGGTGAAGTCCAACCTCCAAGTACGTGTGATTCTGGATAGCTGATCTCATGGAGGGGAGAGAGAGGATTATTTATACCCTCTCTTGGGCCCTTGAGCTTCCTGTTCCTGTGCAAGCTATTGGCTGCGGTAGGGGTCATAGCTAATCTTGTAGGTTTTCCAAGTCAAGTTTGGTTGAAACTTGGGCTGATGCAATGTGAAGGGGCTGGTTGAGCAATTTCTATTGTGGCTGAATGGCTTTTCCCTGAAGGATAATCCCATCATGCTGGAGCTGAAGGTCTTTTGTTTTGTAGATAGGCTGACCCAGTCCTTCTCAATCGGCACCAAATATCTACTGGGGGCAGGGAGCTGAAGCTCTGAGTTTCTGTCTCTCTTAAGATTTCCATTTCTCTTTTTAAGGGAAATATAATATTTTTCCTTTTTAATATTTCCTAAAATATGTCATTCTTCTAGCTATCTATCTACACATGCATGCAGCTTGATTGGTGCAAGTTGAGTTGTGTGTGCATCAGGGGTGGGTTCCGGATTCTTTTACTGCTGGTTCGCTCAGGAATGCGTTTCGGGCATCTGTGTGCTACGTGCGTATGCGCAGAAGCAAAAAATAAGATGGCGGCACTGGTTCAGAGGCGTGGGCCTCTGAACCTATTCGGCCAAACTGGTCTGAACCAGTAGGGACCCACCTCTGGTGCGCATGCACATGTGCGCTGGCCCACCACTCACAGAAGTTGAGCTGTGAGCATGTGCACGTATGCGTTAGCCTGCCACTTGCATGGCCTCCTCCTCCCTCATTGGGCCGCCAAAGCACAAAATCTTGGGACCACTGCTGTAATGGATTTGAGAAGTTGGTTCTCTCAGCGATGTCTGTGGAGAGTCTCTCAGAGATCTTCCAGCCAGGATTTTTCTAGTTTATTTAGGTTTAGGTTTGTTTATTAATAACATTTTAAATCCTCTCTCCTCAGAGCAGGCTTTTTGGCAACTTTAAAGCCAGTGGACTTCAACTCCCAGAATTCCTCAGCCAGACATGCCAGCCACCTTTGAGACTTGGGAACTTCTGTTCTGACCGAGGCTTCCTGAGAGCCTGAAGCAAACTCCTGGTCCCGACAAAAACCCCTTTTATTAATCGACTGTGAATTCTGCTCATTCACATCCAGCAAAGTCTTTCTAGGGAGGATTTACAGTCACAGACCTTATCTGGCTTGGAGAGCTGACAGGCCAATATCTGCAAAACTTGGCAAGGAGTCTCGGAGAGTCCCCAATCAATTAAGCGAACTCATTGTCTCCTGTAAACTCCACTCCCCTTTCGCTTCTCTTGTATTTCCTCTGCGAGGGGCCATTCATCGTCCACCTGTGGCCTTATTCCCAATTCGACCCCTGTTCTTTAACTGTTCCCTTCACCTGGCAACTCTGCACCTTCACCTGGCAACTCTGCACATGGGCCGCCCTGGGTCCATTGGAGAAGGGCGGGGTATAAATTTAATAAAATAAATACATGTGCACACTGGGAACAGGCTCCAGCTGTTCTTCTGTCTCACTAATGTCTGACTCTGAAGGCAGCTGATAACTGTCAGACAGCCCTGGCCCCCTCTCTGTCTCCGACTCAGAGCCCTCATCACAGCCTTCTCAGACTCCAGGACTGGCTCATGTTCCTCCCCAACCCTCCTCACTGTCTGAATATGCTGCCAGCTCTGCTGTCCACTGGCGGGCCACAACAACCTCATGGTGGTTGGGGAATTCTGGGAGTTAAGTCCACAAGTTTTAAAGTTGCCAACGATGGAGATCCCGGTCTAGAGGCTTTTTAGAGTTTCTCAACCTCAGCAACTTTAAGATGTAGGGACTTTAACTCCCCATATTCCCCTGTCAGTCAGGGTTACAAGTTGAGGTCATGTGACATTGCGCTCTCTTGATCCATAGTGATTTGCTAATAACTGTGATTGGAACTGATGTTATAAGTTGGCATGGTCATGTGATGCTTAATGACTGTGCCACTTAGCGATGGAGTTGCCAGCCCCAATTGTGGTCAGTAAGGACTACCCTGATTCCTTTACATCCTTAGGCTATACAATGTCTGCTATTCTATTGATGTACATAATACATAACTGTTCTGACTCCCTCCATTCTAAGACTAATGACTAAACTGACTGCTTCTTGGCTGCTTGCCCGAACTGACCTTGAACAGACCTGAAGCTTCTGATGAAAGAATACACACTACGACTTGAGAAAAGGAAGATCCAACTCTGCAAATTATGCGTTGTTCTCTGCAACCAGTTCCTTAACAGAGGCTTCCTTTTAAAGCCTCTTGGGAGGGGCCAGTCATTAGGCAGCTGAGACTAATTACTTCCTCCGGGTTCGTCTCTCTTGTAACTGACGCTGCCTTCGTTCAATTCTTCTTAGCCTGACATCAGGGACAAGCTGGGTTTGATCCTCACCACTACTCCAAGCCCCAGGTGCCTCCTGATGACTAGCCACGCTCTCTCCTCTCACTCTCGCCCTCCTCCTCCAGAGCAGACTCATAGGACTCCTCACTAGAGGAGTCCATCAGCAGCTCATCCGAAGCTGGCTGGGCCACAATACATAACGTACCTAAGATACAAAGGCTATAAAATAAAATATAAAATATCTTTTAAAGTTAATCTTTTCTTTTCATAATTTCTATGCAACTGTTTTCCAAGTTCTTTTTCCCCCCTCCTGCTCTTCATTTTCCTCCACTTATGTATTTGTGAGTCTGTGCCTCTCTATGCACCCACAACTCTAGAGGTTGCTTTATTCCCCACCCCCCCACCCCCCCTGGCTCTTCCGTTTTTTGTCCCTGTTGTCCTTTTTGGGGACAAAGATCCCTTCTAAAGATCTCTAATTCTGAGCTTTCCTTCCTGATTCCAAACTGTTTGCCAAGAAGGTTATCTTTTCCTTCCATCTCCATCTGTATTTACTTCAACATCGTTCAGGATCCCATATCCTCTGCTTCTGATTTCTTGTAGCCACAGACTCGTATAACCAGATTGTTAGCATCCAGATTAACTTCCTTCCTTTTTCTGTCAAACTCCTGTCCGTTTGTGCCAGCATTAATGTCCTTCATTATTTCTCAACTGTGTTGTAATCTTCCGGTCTACATCGCTGTGATTTACCTAGCCAGATACTTTTCTCTCTCTCAATATTTTCTAACTATAAGTAGTCCCTTGTTCAGGGATGCGGTGGCTCAGTGGCTAAGATGTTGAGCTTGTCGATCAGAAAGGCCGGCAGTTTGGAGGTTGGAATCCCCAGAGACGCCTAACGGAGTGAGCTCCCATCACTTGTCCCAGCTTCTGCCAACCTAGCAGTTCGAAAGCATGTAAAAATGCAAGTAGTAAAATAGGGATCCCCTTTGGTGGGAAGCTAACAGCATTCCGTGCGCCTTCAGTGTTTAGTCATGTTTAAGGTGACCAGACGTCCCGCTTTTGGCAGGACAGTCCCGCTTTTGAAGAAATTGTCCTGTGTCCCACGGGGTTTTTAAAAAGTCACAATTTTTGCCTGGGGCAGTGGGGGGGGGGACGGGCGGGCGCTCTGCATGTGCTCAGAGGCGGCCTGGGGCCAGGGCAGCAGCATGTGGGCAGGAAGTGGCGGCCAGAGCGGGCTGTTGGGCAGGCGGAAGAGGAGGGCTGGCAAGGGAGGAGCGAGCCAGCAGCCAGGCAGGCAGCAGGCGGCGGAGGAGGAGGAGGAGAGCTGTTTGTGGCGGGGCTGCAGCCGGAGCCCGTGCAGCCCTGAACTTTGCGTTGCCGCTGCCGCGATGCACTGAGAGCGGCCAGCTGGGAGCTCCACCAGCTGTCAATGTATCGTGGCGGCGGCAGCGGCGGCGCAAAGTTCAGGGCTGCATGGCCTCTGGCCCCGCTCCGCTCTGCCGTCCCCCGGCCACACCTTTGCTGTCACGAAAGGCCACTGCCCCCCCCTCCGGCAATGGTGTCCCGCTTTACCAATATTAAAATCTGGTCACCTTAGTCATGTTGGCCACATGACCATGGAGATGTCTTCGGATAGAGCTGGCTCTTTGGCTTTGAAACGGAGTTGAGCACTTCGCTCTAGAGTCAGGAACGATCAACACATATGTGCGAGGGGAAGCGTTACCTTTTAGTCTTCGTGATGTTACCTAGCTTGGATAATGAACCATCTGCAAGCAATAATCCCAAAGGTGCTATTTTCAAGAGGCAACTGGACTTCCTTGTTTTTCTTTGAAGATGTTTCGCTTCTCATCCAAGAAGCTTCTTCAGCTCTGACTGGATGGTGGGAAATGGAAGGCTTTATTATTCTCCTTGCAGATAGCTGGTCCTTTGCATTCTTCACATCTGCAAGAAAGCAACCAAGCACAGAGAGAACACCAAGGAACCCTCCCCCCCAATCAAAGTTTGTTATATACCTTGCATTTAACTATTCTCCAAGGCACCTGGAGGCAGGACAAGAAGCAATGGGTGGAAACTAATGAAGGAGAGAAGCAACTTAGAACTGAGGAGAAATTTCCTGACAGTTAGAACAATTAATCAGTGGAACAGCTGGCCTCCAGAAGTTGTGAATGCCCCAACACTGCAAGTCTTTAAGAAGATGTTGGATAGCCATTTGTCTGAAGTGGTGTAGGGTTTCCTGCCTAGGCAGGGGGTTGGACTAGATGACCTCCAAGGTACCTTCCAACTCTGCTATTGTATTGTATAAACTGCAGTTAATATTTTCAAATTTGCTTTAAAAGGAAGTGCCAGGTTTAGAATTCGTTACTTGGAAATATTTTCAAATTCAGTAGGCACCAGCAGTTCCAGGCTTGTGACATAAGAATCTGCCTCAGATCTTTTTAAGGAGCTCACCTTCACTTATTCCTCAAATGTGTGAAGAAAGGAAGTATGACCGAAACCTCAGGCCTTCCTTAACATTAGAAGAACCTGCTGGCCACATCCTTAGCCTCCCTATGTTTAAATGTGTACAACCACTTCTCCAGGCAGTCGATGGAGAAGAAAGAATGAGGACAATCCTGTCAGGGGGTTGGACTAGAACAGAGGTCACCAACTTTTCGGACCTCAGGGACCACTAAATTCATCATTTTAAATCCCACGGACCACTAATAGGATCTGCCTAATGACCAGCTGGTTGAGGGTGAGAAGGTGGTCCTGTGACTGGGTGGGTGTGGCCAACTTGATGTCATTCACATCGACGGGCGTTTTGCAGCCTCTACTCGCCATTCCTTGCCTGCCCGCCCAGGCTCCTTAGGGCCCCACTGAAGGCTGCAAGAGAGAAATGACATCACCAGGTGGATAGTCCTAAAGTTTCTGGACTTTTTTCTAAGGTGAGATTTCTTTAGGATTCAAAGCAGCCATGTGTTAACTATGGACTAACTATGGGCATAAAGAAGAGAGGGTCAATTTATTTTCCAAAGCATCAGCAAACAAGACTAGAAACAATGGATGGAAACTAACCAAGGAGAGAAGCAACCTAAAATTAAGGAGAAACGTCCTAACAATGAGACAAATTGACCAGTGGAACAGCTGGCCTTCAGAAGTTGGGGTGCTTCATCACTGGAGGATTTTAAGATGAGACTGGACAGTCACTTGTCTGAAATGGTACAGGATCTCATGGTTGAGCAGGGATTGGATTAGAACAGCGGTCACCAACCTTTCAGATCTCAGGGACCACTAAATTCACAATTTTAAATCCCGTGGACCACTAATATGCTCTGCCTAATGACAGGCTGGGTGGGCAAGGCTAGGTGGTCATGTGACTGGGTGGGTGTGGCCAACTTGATGTCATGTCAAAGGGCACTCATTGGGCTCTACTCATCCCTCCCCTCCCAGCCACTCCTCGCCTGCCCGCCCGGGTTCCTTAGGGTCCCAACAGCAAGCAATTGCTAGAGCTAAGCAGCCACCACGAGAAAGAGTTGGCAAAACAGCTCAGTTCAAATTGGGTCTGACCGAGAAGGGGGCTCAGCACAAGGACCTCACTCAGGACTTCGAGCATAGGCTTGCCAAGCAGAGGGAAGACTGCGGGAGTGTAAAGCCAGGTACCGGTGCCTGGAGGCTCACTGGGCTGAGATGGTCAACCAGTTCCAGGCCATGATGCAGTTCCAGTGGAATGAGGCCCTCTGGTTCTTCACCACCAGTGGTGCTTCCCTCCAGCCTTCGCCCAAAGCTCCCCACCAGGAGGCTGAAGCAGACCTCAAGTTGGAACTTCTGCTTCCCTCCGACATGCACAAAAAGACCCCAAAGGGGGAGACTCTCTGCAACAACACAAGCATTCATTGCACGTATCCAGCCCAGGGGCCGTAGTTTGAGGACCCCTGATTTAGTGCAATATAAAAAATGCAAATAATTTTTCTGCAGACCACCAAAATTTTCTCACGGGCCACCAGTTGGTGACCTCTGGACTAGACGACCTTCAAGGTCCCTTCCAACTCTGTTATTCCGTTGTATATTCGGTGCAATCTGTCAACAGTTTCTAGGGTTGATTCTTTCTTGTGTATTTGCAGTGCAATGGTGACCTTGCTTCACTCTGCTCCGTAGGCCAGGGGTCTTCAATCTTTGCAACTTTAAGTCTGAAGGACTTCAGCTCCCAGAATTCTCCAGCCAGCTTTGCTGGCTGGAGAAGTCTGGGAGCTGAAGTCCTTCAGACTTAAAGTTGCAAAGGTTGGAGACCTCTGCCGTAGGCAGTGTGATGTCTAGCAGCAGAGCAGATAAACGCAGCGCATCCATCAGAAGCATTATTTCTTCTCGTCTTACGAGTTCAGCTTCTTCGTTTTGGCTTCCGAAAGGACCCCAGATGCCTAAATAAAACCATGAATGCGAAAACTTGCTGCAGAGAGAGTCCTGGCTGTCTGTTGCGAAAGGCTCCGATACAGCATCCAGGAAAACAGGTGGCTGTGCTATTTTGGTATTGCGTTTGTCAATATTCATATTGATTAATCACACGGCTGCCTTGTTTTGGCTGCTCTTGATGCAAAATGTGCTCCCTGTTCCCTGTTTTTCGATTAGGCAGTTTTCTTTCCACTTCATAGTCAGTGAGCTCTGCTGATTTCCGTTGAGTCACCCACTGTAATTAATATTATGCTATTTACCCATGTTGGCCGTTTGGGTAGCAAGAATGACTCATCCCTGAAAGAAACAGCCAGATCCAAGCAAGAGTTTCTAGAATTTTGCTTCCTTTTTCTCTCTCTCACATGGAATATGAACCAAGGGTGACCTTTGAAAGAAACTGAGTCACGCAGATATAATATTTACCTCGATTGTTGCAAGGCGGAGATGATCTTCAAATATCTCCTGCAAATATAAATAACTGGAGGGGAAAGAAACAGGAGGGAATCAGGCAAGGGAATCAAGCAATGGGTGGAAACTAATCAAGGAGAGAAGCAACTTAGAACTGAGGAGAAATTTCCTGACAGTTAGAACAATTAATCAGGGGAACAGCTTGCCTCCAGAAGTTGTGAATGCCCCAACACTGGAAGTCTTTAGGAAGATGTTGGATAGCCATTTGTCTGAAACAGAATAGGGCTTCCTGCCTAGGCAGGGAATTGGACTAGATGACCTCCAAGGTCCCTTCCAACTCTGCTATTGTATTGTATTATTATAAGTTCCTTTCTGTGGGTTCACAATCCTATAGCTAGTTATATTCCGAGAGCTAAGAAGGACTCTTATGCAATTCAGTGGTGGGATTCAAATTTTTTTACTACTGGTTGTGGTGGGCGTGGCGTGGATTGATGGGCATGGCTTGATGGGCATGGCAGGGGAAGGATACGGTAAAATCTCTATTCCCTCCCCACTCCAAGGGAGGGATACTGCAAAATCCCCATTCTCTCCCGATCATCTGGGACTTGGGAGGCAGAGACTAGATGGGGGCGGGGCCAGTCAGAGGTGGCATTTACCAGTATTTACTGGCAGGAATCTGACTGCCTGCACAGAGCACCAACTTGTCTCCCTACCTTAGTGGTACCTATTTATCTACTTGCACAGAACATGCTTTCAAACTTTAGGTGGACAGAAGCTGAGGTGAGTGATGGGAGCCACACAGTGCCAGAGCTCAAACCACTAGAGCAGAGACTCCAGCATCATTAAGCCACTGAGTCACCATGCCTCTTGGTTATAGGTTATGGAGTACTTTCCTACTAACACCACCCATTTTCCTGATAGAAGGAAATGCCTTGATCAAATGGTTTTTTTTTTCTTTTTGCAGCAAACAAATATTGCTATTTATATTATATGTCATTTATATTACATGGCAGTGGCGCAGTGGTTAGAATGCATGCTGCAGGCTACTTCTTCTGCTTGCCGGCTGCCAACACTTTGGCAGTTCAAATCTCAACAGGCTCAAGGTTGACTTCCATCCTTCCGAGATCGGTAAAAACGAGGACCTAGATTATTGGGGGCCATAGGCTGACTCTGTAAACCGCTTAGAGAGGGCTGCAGTATATAAGTCTACGTGTTATTGCTGTTCTTTCTGGGCTACGCATGAAATGTTAATGTGTGTATAGCTTACATGCTTCCTTCCTATAATCTATTAATAATGAGGATGATGGTTTGTTCAACTGTTAATAATGATGATCTAGGAAACTCTGTAGTATCCCTTCCCAGTCAAGTAGCTTTGAGGTATGACACCAGAAAACAGAAGCAAGGCAGTGGTGAGATTCATTATTTTTTTTTACTGCCGGTTCTGTGGGTGTGGCTTGGTGGGCATGGCATGGCTTGATGGGTGTGGCAATTGAAGGATACTGCAAAATCCCCATTCCCTCCCAATCAGCTGGGGCTCAGGAGGCAGAGAATAGATGGGATTAGTCAGAGGTGGTATTTACCAGTTCTCTGAACTACTCAAAATTTCCGCTACCGGTTCTCCAGAACTGGTCAGAACCTGCTGAATGCCACCTTTGAAGCAAGGCATTATGCAAGAGTGGTCAATGGCAGCCATAATAGCCGGATCAAAACTCTGCCACTTTTTTTTTTAATACAAGTCATGAGGCGCATGAAAAATCTCATAGCTTCAATTGCATTGTCGCCTTTTTTTAAAAAAAATATCTCAATTTAACGAGCGGCATATATTTTATTTATATATCACCTCACTTCAACAACTCTGGGCAGCTTACAATAAAAATAAAAGAATACAAAAAGACACACATGGAAAATTGCAGGCTGCTTGCCGTTTCTGGTATCCTCCCTCTCTCCCGCCCCTCTTTTTTTTAAAAAAGCCACCCTTACTTGGAATCTCTGTGGATCAGTTAGCATTTCGACAAGGCATGAAAATACTTATTTAATGGAGCTACATTGTGTTGGAAGAAGTGTCCTTCTGGGTTCAGTTCCAAGTGGGGAAACACAGAGGCTGCTTGGAAAGATGGTTTAATGGTGGACAGGACCACATGGCTTGAGCTCCTGAACAGAAAAGGGGGATCAGATGCTTCCAGAATGTTCGGTGAAGAAGAAAAAAAGAGACCGAGATGCTGAAAGTTCCTAGTTTTATGCCCTCTCTGGGCTTTCAAGCTGAGCTTGCATTCTGATTGGTTGTCAGACTCCCATGGGGCCATGCAGGAGCAACTCTATAGGCTGTGTTTTGAGTCCGAGTTTGGTTGAGCATTGCTTCTTCCAAGCTGCCCTGTGGTGAGATGGCTAAAGGGCTAATACTATCATGCCTTAATCCAGGGGTCTGCAGTCGGCTCTTTTAAGACTGGTGGACTTCAACTCCCAGAATTCCCCAGCCAGCTATGCTGGCTGGGGAACTCTGGGAGTTGAAGTCCACCAGTCTTAAAAGAGCCGACTTTGCAGACCTCTGCCTTAATCCCATCACCCTGGAGCTGAAAGGGGAGAGAGATCTTTGTTATGTAGAATAGACTGACCGGGGCATTTTAATGCCCCATTGACAAAGCTTGGGAGCTACTAAGAGTGAGTCTGTTTCCTGCCTAAAACATGTTCCTCCATTTCTTATCCAGGGAAATAGAATATTCTGCCTTTTCAATATCTCCCAGGATATTTCATTTTTCTAGGAGAGGGGTGGGTGCTACAACTTCCTACACAACCTCTTGGTGTTTTTTTTTTAAAGCCACCCTTGCTTGGAACCACTGCAGATCGGTTAGCATTCCGACAAGGCATGAAAATACTTATTTATGGAGCTACATTGCAAAACCACCTGGTAGCTTATTCGGCCAAGAATGGAAACCGTGAAGAAACGAGGCATCTCTCTGTTTGCATATATCACTCAGCTCCAGCTGCAGTCAGCAAAGCAAGCACAAATCATGTTTTCCAATTATAGTTTACTATCCCCAAACAAATCACGGGTTATTTACTGACGCGATTTGCATATCATGCTAAATCAGAAGCAGCAGCCCCCATCGGTGGGTAACACAATCTGTGAGCCTCAGCCTAGAATTACAAGCAGTAAGGAGGAAGTCAGAAATACTTTCAACCCCCTGATCTTCTGCAGAAGGTTAACAGTCCCTCGGCCACCCCCAGCCCTGCCTGCATGCCTCCAGAATTGCCTTCATCATCCGTCTCAGATCAGTTTCTAATTTCTCCATGATGTCATATCTGGTCCCTACAAGGGCAATGAACTCCACCGTGTGCTGGGCTGCTCAGTTAACACCAGAAACACCTGCTCTTTGCTGTTTCGTACACACTCAGCTACTTTGCCACACCCTTGAGCGACAAGTGATGCAGAGTTTGCTGTATTGAAAGAGCTCTGTTGATTTTAGAATTTAGAATAACAGAGCTGGAAGGGACTTTGGAGGTCTTCTAGTCCAACCCCCAGCTTAGGCAGGAAACCCTACACCACTTCAGACAAATGGCTATCCAACGTCTTAAAAACTTCCAGTGTTGGGCATTCACAACTTCTGGAGGCAAGTTGTTCCACTGATTAATCGTTCTAATTGTCAGGAAATTTCTCCCTACTTCTAGGTTGCTTCTCTCCTTGATTAGTTTCCACCCATTGCTTCTTGTTCTACTCTCAGGTGCTTTGGAGAATAGCTTGACTCCCTCTTCTTTGTGGCAGCCCCTGAGATATTGGGACACTGCTATCATGTCTCCCCTAGTCCTTCTTTTCATTAAACTAGACATACCCAGTTCCTGCAACTGTTCTTCAATATGTTTTAGCCTCCAGTCCCCTAATCCTCTTTGTTGCTCTTCTCTGCACTCTTCCTAGAGTCTCCACATCTTTTCTACATCGTGGTGACCAAAACTGGATGCAGTATCCAAGTGTGGCCTTACCAAGGCATTATAAAGTGGTATGTTTGATGAAGTGTGACTATGTAAAACCTAAGGCATTTCCCTTGTAGAAAGTCAGCACTCACCCACCTCCTAGAAGTGCTAGGTTGGCAGAAGCTGGGACAGGTAACAGGAACACATAATGGAGGAACTCACTCCATTATGTGGTGCTAGGGATTCGAACCGCTGAACTGCTGACCTTCTGATCAACAAGATCAGCATCTTAACCACTGAGTGCTTCAACGACCCTCTAAAAGGATGCAAATGACCAGCTGTCTACAAGGAATATAAATCCTTCCTTTTCCCACTATCTTGTCAGAGCTGAAGAAGCTTCTTGGATGAGAAGTGAAACATCTTGAAAGAAAAAACAAGGAAGTCCAGTTGCCTCCTGAAAAAGCATTTTTGGGACTAATCAGGGAGAGAACCAAGATAGAACTAAGGAGAAATTTCCTGACAATGAGAACAATTAATCACGGCTTGTCTCCAGAAGTTGAGGGTGCTTCAACACTGGAAGTTTTTAAGTTTGGACAACCATTTATTTGAAATGAGATAGGGTTTTCTGCCTGAGGAGGGGGTTGGACCAGAAGACCTCCAATGTTCTTTCCAACCCTGTTATTCTGTTAATCATAGACTGAATGAAAATGGAAGAGAAGTATTTGACGCCAATGGAATGTGGCAGATGTTTGCAAACATCGATATCCTTCACGCTTTCTAATAACTGCCCTTTGGGTGTGAGTGGGGCTGATTTGGTTATCTAAACAATGGCATTCATAACTTCAGTGTGAGACAAATGGAACGATACCGGAGTGTGGCCCAGCGGGTATGATTAAGTGTACACAATCCTATACGCCTAACCAAACTAGTTAAGCTTAAGTCTGAATCCACTCAAATCAAGTTGTATGGAGTTGCAACACAGGTGAATTTGAACAGCAAATAAAGACATTTGTTTTATGAATGCTATATGTATTTTGGAGGTCTTTTTGCAACAGATAAACGGTATTTATGTTCTTAATATCCTCTTTGGTCTGAACATGAAATAATTCTTAAACATCTAAGACAGGGGTAGTCCACCTTTTTATACCTACCGCCCTCTTTTGTATCTCTTTTAGTAATAACATTTTCTAACCGCCCACTGGTTCCACAGGAATTGTGATTTTATAAAGTAGGGAAGTCAATTAAATTAAAAAAAGGAAAGTGCTTCAGTATTGGATAAAACCCCTACCGCCCACCATGAAAACGGGAACGCCCACTAGTGGGCGGTAGGGACCAGGTTGACTACCACTGATCTAAGACTTTTATCACCATTTAGCTCTAGATTAACAGATTATTAACAGATTAACAGAGTTGGAAGGGACCTTGCAGGTCATCTAGTCCAACCCCCTGCCCAAGCAGGAGACTCTACATCTGCCTCTATCTAGGATCAAACTCACAACCTCTTGATTGTGAGGCAAGAGCTATGTTAAAAATGAATCCTTACGTTTCAAAATCTGCATTCATCTTTACTCCACTTACTTTCATAGTGGGTTGATGCTTATACAGCTTAATTTAATTTCAAGAACTATCTTAGATAAGCGTATCCAAAGCCTCCCATCTTCCTCACTGGAAACAATGAATGGAAACTAATCAAGGAGAGAAGCAACCTAGAACAGTGAGAGCAATTAATCCGTGGAATGGCTAGTGGTGCTTGATCCCTAGAGGCTTTAAAGAAGAGATGGGAGAGCCACTTGTTTGAAATGATGTAGGGCAGGGCTGTGAAACTCACGGCCCACAGAGGGAAAAAAAAGCCATGATATGTCAGTGATAAGAACTGTTATCTGGGCCTGGCCAGGAGTAGGAGGAATGCCTTGGCCTGGCCTTTTCTTGAGAGGATGCAAGACCAGAAGAGCCCTTTAAAAAAAAAAATCTGGGCTCCAGAGACTGCCCACTCCCCCCCCCCTCCACCCCCAACGATTCCCCAAATTACATTCCTGACCCCCTCCCCACCCGGACTGATAGACTGATTGACCATTTTTAACATCTGCAATGAATTTTTGAGATCAAGCCGGACTATATCCCACTGTGCATGTGAATTATTTAATTATTACTCCTAACATCTATTTTTACCATTCTAATTGTCAACATGCTCCCTATAATTAACTTTGACCCATTTTATATCTCGTATTTATAGTTGTATTATATTTTTATATCTATATATTTATATATTTATGTATTTATATGTGTCTATGTAATTATATATTTATATTTATATTCTATAATTATGACTATGTACTCTGTGGCAGACCTTATGCTTCTGCGAGAGTCCCCGCTCTCGCAGGTTTGGCCCTCCTCGTTAACGAGGGCCCGCCTCGAGGAGGGATTTATTAATCCGGAGAGGTGGGCGAAGCGCGGCCTTAGGGGTTTTTTAGTTAGGAAATTGTTTAAATTATCTTTTTTAGGGGGTTCGAGGGAGGGGGGTGGGTATAGACAGATGGAGACAGGAGCAACAATCAATAGCAAGGGCCAGGATAGCAGTCGACGGAGGGAAGCGGAAGGTGCCGAGAGGAGGGGGGATTCTCGAGTCGTTCCACAGGAGGGCATACCAATTCAGAGGGTCGTGGGGAGGGGCAGGACCGAGGGGAGACAATCTTCATCCTCCCGGTTGGTGGCACGTAGCCGTTGGTTGCAAACGGTCGGGTGCCACAACCCTCGCAGGCTAGGCGGCCAGGGAATACAGAGCCAGGGTCTGCGGCTGATGTTTTGCAACGCCAGGTCCGTTGTCAACAAAGCCCCCCTCATTAGTGACCTCGTGTCAGAGGGGGAGCCGGACCTGGTAGGAATTGCGGAAACCTGGTTGGGCCACGAGGGAGGTCATCCCCTCGTTGAAATGTGCCCACCAGGCTACCGCGCATTTCATCAGCCGCGGGCCCTAGGCAGGGGAGGTGGGGTAGCGGTCATTATCAAGGAAGGCCTGGAGCCGAGAGAGACCATTGTGCCGCAGACCTCCGGCTGTGAGTCCCTCTGCATGAAGTGGGGCCTAGGGAGGCAGTTGGGCTTGCTGGTTGTATACCTGGCTCCCCGCTATGTAGCAGCAGCCCTGCCCGAGCTCCTGGAGGTGATCGCTACGGTGGCAGTGGAGACCCCCAGACTTATAGTTATGGGGGACTTTAATCTGCCATCGTTGGGCGAATCATCCGTGGTAGCTCGGGAGTTCATGGCTTCCATGACGGCCATGGACCTGACCCAAGTAATTCAAGGCCCCACCCATGAGGGTGGACATACGCCGGACCTCATCTTCGTCTCAGGCCAATGGAAGAGTGATCTGGGTATAGGGGACATAGACATCATACCCTTGTCATGGTCAGACCACTCACTTCTCCGACTCGACTTTCCGACCGCTGCTCCCCTCCGCGGGGAGGCGGAACCAGAGTTACCAATCTGGTACCGCCCCAGGCGCTTGATGGACCCGGATGGGTTCCAGACAGCGCTTGGGCCATTTCCTGTATCCCTGACCCGCGCCCCGATGGAGGACCTCACGGCCGCATGGAATAGTGCGGCCGTGGGAGCCTTGGATCGGGTCGCGCCCTTGCGGCCTCTCTCGCGGCGACGAACCACCCTGGCTCCTTGGTTTACTGAGGGGCTGCGGGTGATGAAACGCCGCAAGAGATGCCTAGAGAGAAGATGGAGGGCTAGCCGCTCTGAATCTGACCGGACACAGGTAAGAGCCCACTTACGGACTTACATTGTGGCGCTGAGGGTGGCCAAACGTCATCATTGTGCCACCCTCATAGCATCCGCAGAAAACCGCCCTGCCGCCCTGTTTAGGGTGACCCGTTCCCTCCTTCAACAGAGGGAGCGGGAAGCCCCGTTACAGGGTAGGGCAGAGGAATTTGTGATTTTTCTGCAGGAGAAAACCGCCCAGATACAGAGTGAGCTAGCCCCCATTCATGGCCCAGTGGGATGCCACGAGGGAGATCTTGTTTGGGAGGAGTTTGACCCCGTTACTTCCGAGGATATGGACAGGTTACGTGGGCGACTGCGAGCCACCACATGTTCATTGGACCCGTGCCCCTCCTGGCTTGTACTGGCATCCTGGGAGGTGACACGAGGCTGGCTCCAAGAGGTTATCAACGCATCCTTGAGTGAGGGTTCCTTGCCTGCCTCCCTAAAAGAGGCTATGGTGAGGCCCCTCCTCAAGAAGCCCTCTTTGGACCCAGCTCTTTTGAACAACTACCGTCCAGTCTCCAACCTTCCCTTCTTGGCGAAGGTTGTTGAGAGTGTGGTGGCACAACAGTTTCCCCGTCACCTGGAGGAAGTTGACTATCTAGATCCGCGCCAGTCCGGCTTTCGGCCCGGGCATAGCACCGAGACGGCATTGGTCGCGTTGGTAGATGATCTCTGGAGGGCCAGAGATGGGGGATGTTCCTCCATCCTGGTCCTATTAGACCTCTCAGCGGCTTTCGATACCATCAACCATGGTATCCTATTGCATCGGCTGGGGGGGTTGGGGGTGGGAGGCACCGTTTTGCGGTGGTTCTCCTCCTACCTCTCTGGCCGATCGCAATTTGTGCGGGCAGGAGAGCAGAGGTCGACCCCGAGACCCCTCACATGCGGGGTGCCTCAGGGGTCGGTCCTCTCACCTCTCCTGTTTAATGCATATATGAAGCCGCTGGGTGAGATCATCCGTGGTTTTGGGGTAGAGTACCATCTGTACGCTGATGACACCCAGCTGTACATATCTACCCCAAACCACCCCAACGATGCCGTAGTGGTGATGTGCCAGTGCCTGGAAGCCGTGCGGATCTGGATGGGAAGTAACGGACTTAGGCTCAACCCGACCAAGACCGAGTGGCTGTGGTTTCCGGCTGCCCGATTCAACCAGCTTTCTCCAACGCTGGCCATAGGGGGCGAACATCTTGCCCCTGTGGATGGGGCGCGCAATTTGGGTGTCCTCCTGGATACCCGGCTGTCTATGGAAGAGCAAGTGACAGCCGTGGCCAGGAGGGCGTTTTACCAGGTTCGCCTGGTTCGCCAATTGCGCCCCCTATTGGATCGGGACGCCCTTCGCACAGTCACTCATGCCCTCGTGACATCCCGACTGGACTATTGTAACTCTCTCTACATGGGGCTCCCCTTGAGGTGCACCCGGAGGCTTCAGTTAGTTCAGAATGCGGCCGCGCGAGCAATTATGGGCACCTCTAGGTTTGCCCACGTAACACCGCTCTTGCGCGAGCTGCACTGGCTACCTGTCGTCTTCCGGGTGCGCTTCAAGGTGTTAGTTATCATCTTCAAAGCGCTCCATGGCTTGGGACCTAGCTATCTGCGAGATCGGATCCTGCCCCACACATCCTCACGACCGATTCGCTCCCACAGAGAGGGGCTTCTCCGGGTGCCGTCCACTAGACTTTGTCAGCGGGCGACGCCCAGGGGAAGGGCGCTCTCTGTGGCGGGCCCGGCCCTCTGGAACGACCTTCCCCCTGATATTAGAACGACCACCGACCTCCGCTCCTTCCGTGTAAAATTGAAGACCCATCTCTTTCGACTGGCCGGCCTTGAATAGTTCTCTCTGTCTTTTAATTACAAATATTTTAATGGGTTTTTAAATTTATATTTTTAGCACGGGTAATTCTATTTAATTTTATTTTAAGAAATGTTTGTATTATTGTATATTGTTTTAATTATGCCTGTGCACCGCCCCGGGTCCCTGTGGGGAGAGGGTGCGGTTAATAAATCTCAATTTATTATTATTATTAAGTGGTGACAATGTGAGTTTGACACCCCTGATATAGGGTTTCCTGCTCCAGGAGGGGGTTGGACTAGAAGACCTCCAAGGTTCCTTCCCATTCTGTTATTATATGATATTCAAAGTGGAGTCGTATTGCTTTGCAACCTGGCATCTTGCAGAAGATGAGGGCTGTCTTAGACCATCCTCATCCAACATTAATCTGAAAAGTGGAAAATTATCCAGCACCAATAGACAGGGGTCTCCAACCTTTGCAACTTTAAGTCTGAAGGACTTCAGCTCCCAGACTTCTCCAGCCAGCAAAGGAGAAGTCTGGGAGCTGAAGTCCTTCAGACTTAAAGTTGCAAAGGTTGGAGACCCCTGCAATAGAAGACATTCACCCCAAAACGTGTTTCAGAAAAACAGCAAGTTGCAGATCAGAATATATTGATGCAAAAGCTAAGCAGTGTCAAGCCTGGCTAATATCTGAATGGGTAAACCTTCAAGAATATCAGACTTGTGTCCTTGGACATTGCCATAATATGGACATTGCCATATTAAAACAGATCCCAAAAAAGATTAGAGAAGCAAGAAGGAAATTCTCCTTCTTGTCGAAAAAATTATATAAAAACGGGATCTGGTATAAATGGTTAATGCCTGAAGGAATGTTGGTATTCTGGGAGGGAGGCAGAATCAGAATTAAAACAATAGCAGAGGCTGAGGCCTTTCTTAAAAAACATTCCTCAATTCTGGGCGAAGAAGAAACAGGAACAAGAGGAGCCACGGCCCTGCCCTCTGAGGGGAGGGAGAAGGAAGGTGCAATAGCAAAAAGGCTCAGACCTCGAAAATAATTAATTTTGAACTATTGTAATTCTTGAAATGGATGAAGATCTAAAACTAAAGATTGAATGTATGAATTTTAAAAAGTTGACAAATGTATATATCTACTAACACTATTTGTTAACATGATATTGTATAAGGACCCGATTGCAGTCACCATCTCTGGTATGGAAGCTCTAAAATGTATAATACACCCTAATTACCCTTTCCCAATATTATAAAATTGTAAAACCAATAAAAAACTTTTACTCAAAAAAAGAATATCAGGCTTGTACCACAAGTTTTGACTATAACATTAAAAAAATAATCCCAATGGAGGTTATGACAATTTCCTTTCATATTCCTACAAACTATTTGGAACAGTCTGGGTACTTAGTAGTACTGAACTTTATTTAAAGACCTTCAAATAAAGAGATAAATAAATAAAGAGATGGCTCTTGGAGTTTGAATGGGAAAATCACTTAAACATGAGCCAGCCATGTGCTGCAGCTGCCCAAAAGGCCAATGCAATCCTAGGCTGCATTAACAGACGGATAGAATCAAGATCATAAGGAGCAATACTATTGCTTTATAATCAGGAGTGGGTTCTGGCAGGCCCTACTTCCAGTTTGCTTGTGCCTGTTCTGTGTGCGTGTACACTTGATGTGTGCTGCATGCATATGCACAGTGGAATAAAAATTGTTCTGCCCATGTGCAGAACTGAAAAAACAAGATGGCGGTGCTGATGGCGCTGCCCGGGGAACCAGTTTGGGGGCGTGGCAGGCCTGCGTCGCTGCCGGTTCAAGCAACCCAGGACGCCAAACTACTACCGGTTCGGCCGAACTGGACTGAACTGGTAGGAACCCACCACTGTTTATAATGCCTTGGTAAGGCCATACTTGCAATACTGCATCCAATTTTGGTCACCACAATATAAAATAAGATGTTGAGACTCTGGAAAGAGTTCAGAGAAGAGCAATAAAAATGATTGCCCCCCCCCCCCCCCCGAAAGCTAGAACATACGAAGAACAGTTACAGGAATTGAGTATGCCTGGTCTAGTGAAAAGAAGGACTAGGGGTGACATGATAGCAGCCTTCCTATATTTGAGGGCTTGCCACAAAGAAGTGGGGGTCAAGTTCAACCTATTTTCCAAAACACCAGAAGGGAAGACTAGAAAGAACAGATGGAAACTGATCAAGGAGAGAAGCAACCTAGAACAAAGGAAAATTTTCCTGACAGTGAGAACAACTAAACAGAAGTTGCATTCAGAAGTTGTGGGTGCTCCAACACTGGAGGTTTTTAAGAAAAGGTTGGATAACCATTTGTCTGAAATAATATACTGTCTCCTGCTTGAACAGGGGATTGGACTAGATAGAAGGTCCCTTCCAACTCTGTTACTTCTGTTAAATAAACCTTCTTCTTGTATGGTATCTAGCCTTTTTTAGTTAAATGCATTAGGGGGCGCTCGAGCTCTGCTTGAAGCCTAATGGAGAACATTTTAGCTCAGTGAACCAACATTTTTCATCCTTGAAGTAGTGAAAATACAGTCTGTTTTGTCCCTTCCTGCTCACATCTGTCTTGAATATATGTTATGTGTATACAAGTACTTAAAACAGAGCATAATTTTGTAAGAACAACGCACAGCACCATTTCTCCCAAATCCAACACAATCCAAAAAAGTGTGTTGGATCACATCTTTGACCATGTTCACTGGAGAACATGGTGAAAATCACATGTCCAACCTACCTGAAAAGATCTGTTGGGAAAGATCTTTTGATCAGAAAAAGAGGGTCCTGGAAACTTTAACAGACAGTGGATCTAGCTAGGATTCCTTTCGCATAAGCAGAGTCCATGCAATGGGTAGATCCCTTCTTAAAAGTAATCGTTTAAAATTTGGTAGCGGGATGTGGAGTTTACGAGAAAAAAAGGATTACTCGGATTTTTTAGGACAAGTAAGAAAACAAGTTTCAGGCAGAGAAATCCTCAAGAAGAAGCCTAGATGTGGGTAGTGGAGAATTTTTAAAACCCATGTTGTATCGTAAACAAAGCCTTGATGAAACAATGATCGCAGATTCTTCACGAAGTTTATGTTCTGTAACGGTGACACCATCATTATCGCTTGGGAATATACAAGGGGCAACTGCAAGAATTGAAATGAAGAAGCAGAGAGCACCACCCCTACCAGTAATTCCATCCTTTTCTGTTGGGAAAGCTGAGAGAGAAGAAAAAATGCCAAGTGCGATTCCTCAAAGAGAAAAAGAGACGTGCTCCTCTTCCACCAACCCCTAAAATGCCAAAAGATTGGAAGAAATGGATAATAAAAGACAAAGTACAATTGATCCTTTCCAACTGTCATTTGTCGGCCTTTTTGTTTGCCTGGAGAGATTCCTGTTGTGGCTGTCACTGCTGTCTGTATTCCACCTGGTGCAGGTGTTGGCACGGCGCTCAAACCAATTTCATTGTAATTTTATTACAATATTATTACAATGACAATAAAGATTATTATTATTATTATTATTATTATTATTATTATTATTATTATTATTATTATTATTATTATTATTATTATTATTATTATTATTATTATTATCATCAACAGTACCAGGGATGACAAACCTTTTTGCCATCGCATTCCAAAAGCGTTCGCACCCATAATGCCATGAGTACGCGACACATCCTGCCTGCCCCACTCCCCCCACCCCCTCGCATGCATGTGTGACCCGCCGCACCCCGCTTTGGGCCTAGTAGGCCTCCCTGCAGCCGCCTGGCATCAAAAATGGGGCATGGGGGGAACACCGCACCCCTGTGCGGTCTTCCCCCATTTCAACTCTGAGCTACAAATATTCTCCTTTATAAGTTGGAGATAGCCTGCACTATTACAAATGTTGTCTCTCATCTTTTCTTTGCTCAGTTGTTGTTTTTAACCTACAGTATTTAATCGAGCACCAAAGAATGGAGGCCATTGAGCTCTGGTGCTGGAGAAGATCCTGCGAATCCCTTGGACTCACCACCGGTCAGTCCTAGAGGAGATCAACCCTGACTGCTCTTTAGAAGGCCAGATCCTGAAGTCTCTGGCCACCTAATGAGAAGGAAGGACTCCCTGGAGAAGAGCCTCATGCTGGGAAAGATTGAGGGCAAAAGAAGAAGGGGGAGACAGAGAATGATAGATGGAGTCACTGAAGCAGTAGGCATGAGTTTAAATGGACTCCAGGGGATGGTAGAGGACAGGAAGGCCTGGAGGAACGTTGTCCATGGGGTCGCGATGGGTCGGACGCAACTTTGCAACTAATAACAACAATCTATTTACATTTATCAGCTTACTTCTTGTTCCCAAGCCTGTATGTTGTGCCAAGCAGCAAGCTAGCCACAGGAAGAATCGGAACTGCCAAAAAGTGGCATGAAAAAAAAAAAGCAGTAGGAAATGCTTGGAATAATGCAGGTTTAATTTAAAGTTCTGCCTTCCCTAAATAATTTTCATATGTCCTCTCCATCTCATTGTTCAATAATTCGATTGGCAGCTACTTATGAGATTTAAAGGCTGCCCCGATCTTTTTGACTCTGTTTGTGGAATATAGGCAGATCCATCATTCCAAATTCGGCTGGTGGGCTGGCTCGTGAAATAAGCCACCTGAAACCATTCACCCAAGAAATCAAGCTGTATATACGGGTAGTCCTCGTCTTACAACAGTTCGTTCAGTGACAGTTAGAACAGCACTGCAAAAAGTGACTTATGGCCGCTTTTCACATTTATGATCTTTGCAGCATCCCCATGGTCACATGATCAAAATTCAGATGGTTGGCAACTGCCTCGTATTTATGACGGTTGCAGTGTCCCGGGGTCCTGTGATCAACTTTTGCAAGCTTCTGACAAGCGAAGTCAATGGGGAAGCCAGAGGGCGCAGTGGTTAGAGTGCAGTACTGCAGGCTACTTCTGCTGACTGACAGCTGCCTGCAATTTGACAGTTCAAATCTCAGCAGGCTCAAGGTTAACTCAGCCTTCCATTCTTCCGAGGTGGGTAAAATGAGGAACCCAGATTGTTGGGGGCAATAGGCTGACTCTGTTAAGTGCTTGGAGAGGGCTGTAAAAGCACTTAACAACACATGCTATTGTTATTGGTATTCACTTATGTTGGAAGAAATGTCTATCTGGGTTCAGTTCCAGGTGGGGAAAAAGACACTGGAAACATGGTTAAGGTGACCAGACGTCCCGCTTTTGGTGGGACAATCACGCTTTTCAAGAATTAGTCCCGCGCCCCGCTACCTCTTAAAAATGTCCCGCATTTTGCCTGGAGAGGCGGGGGGGGGGGGGCGGCCAGCCGGCGGCTGCTCTGCATGCGTTCAGAGGCGGTCTGCGGCCAGGGCAGCAGTGCGGGCAGCAAGTGGCAGCCAGAGCGGGCTGGCAGGCAGGCGAGGTCCGGCGAGGGAGGAGCGAGCGAGAAGCCAGCAGGCGGCGGAGGAGGAAGAGGATAGTTGCGCATGGCGGGGGCTGAACTTTGCGGCACGGCCACGATGCACTGACAGCGGCCAGGCGTCAACCTCACCACCGCTGCATCCCCTCCCTGCCCAGCTCATCCAGGACGAGCACCGCAAAGTTCAGGGCTGCAGCCGGAGCGTGTGCGGCCGTGAAGTTTCCGCCGCTGGCACTGCGATGTGCTGAGAGCAGCCGGCTCGGGCAGTGGTGGTGGGGCGGCGGTGGTGGTGCTCACGGCCGGCCGCTCTGAGCACCACCACCGCCACCTCCCCGCCCGAGCCAGCCGCTCTCAGCGCATCGCGGCGCCGGTGGCAGAAACTTCAGGGCCTCATGGGCTCCGGCTGCAGCCCTGAACTTTGCGGTGCTCATCCCGGACGAGCCAGGCAGGGAGGGGACGCAGCGGCGGTGGGGCTGATGCCTGGTTGCGGTCAGCGCATCGCGGCCGCACTGCAAAGTTCAGGGCCGCGCCCCTGTCATGCGCAGCTATCCTCTTCCTCCTCCTCCACCTGCTGGCTTCTCGCTTACTCCTCCCTCACTGGCCCTCCCCTTCCGGCTGCCCGCCCACCCGCTCTGGCTGTCGCTTCCTGGCTGCGCCGCTAAGCATGTGCAGAGCGGCCACCGGCTGTCCCCCCAGCCAGCGAGGGAACCTCAGGTACAGCCAGCAAGGGAAGCGGCGGCTGCAGGGCCAGGAAAGACCACTGAGCCCCCCCCTCCTGTCAATGGTGTCCTGCTTGACAAATTTTCAAATCTGGTCACCTTAAACATGGTGGCTGCTTGGAAAAATGGCTTTTAATGGTGGACAGGACCACATGGTTTGAGGTCTTGGGGAAAAAGGGGGTCACATACCTCGAAGATCTGGAAGAAAAAGGGAAGAGATGCTGAGAGTCCCTGGGTTTTATACCCTCTCTGGGCTTTGAACTTCCTGCGGCACAGGAAGTATATCCTGATTGGTTGCTGTCAGAGGTCATAGCTAGCTTTGTAGGTTGTCTGTGTGCTACATTTGGTTGATCCTTGGTGGGTGGTGCAATGAGGGGCAATGAAATAGCTCTGCCTGACCGGGGGGGGGGGGGGGGGTAGATCTTTGTTATGTAGAATAAACTGGCTCAGGCCTTAATGGCCCATTGGCAAAGGTGGGGGCTATTAAGAGTGAGACTGTTTCCTGCCTAAAAACATGTTTCTTCTTCTCTCATCCAGGGAAATATAAAATTTTGCCTTTTTAATATTTCCTAGGATATTTCATTTTTCTAGGAGAGGGGTGGGTGCTAACTTCCTTCCCTTCACATCCCTGTTACTAACGTTACAACTGTGGCAAAAAAAGTCGTAAAATGGGGCAAAACTCACATAACAAACAGATATTTTGGACTCCATTGTGGTTGTAAGTCAGGGATTACCTGTACATGTTTTAAATAAAGCATGCATAGTTGTTTTGAGATTTGATTTTTTTTTTTTTTTTTTGCATAGTTTGAGGAATTAGCCACTTGAGAGAATTACAAAAGCATTCCTTTGGCTGAGCTGCAGCTAATGACTGGAGAATATGTTGATCTTTGAAAAAAAAATTTGAACTCCAAATTTAGTCAAAGAATCTACCTTCCCTGGACTTTTGTTTGCTATGGGTTTATGTTGTGGCCTAGGCTTCCCCAAACCACGAAGTAGACTCCTTGTCCTGACAAAAAACCCTTTTTATTAACTTACTGTGAATTCCTTTCATTCACATCCAGCAAAGTCTTTCAAGGAAGGATTTATAGTCACAGACCTTATCTGGCTTGGAGAACTGCCAGGCTGGTATCTTCAAAACTTAGCAAGGAGTCTCCAAGAGTCACGAACCAATTAAACGAACTAATTGTCTCCTGCAAACTCCACTCCCCTTTCGCTTCTCTTTTATTCCTTATGAGAGGGGCCATTTATCATCCACCTGTGGCCTTACTCCCAAGTCGGCCTTGCTCCTTAGCTGTTTCCTTTGTCTGGCAACTCTGTGCATGCGCACACAGGGAACAGGCTCCAGCTGTTCGTCTGCCTGACTGATGTCTTTATTTTATTTATTTATTTATTTATTTATTTCTTAGACTTATATAACCGCTCCCTCTATCCCAAAGGGACCCGGGGCGGTGCACAGGAAATTAAAAAACACATAGATATCACAAATATAAATAATTAAAACCGAATTAAATAAATTATCCCTGCGCTAAAAATTTAAAACATTAAAACTTAACCCCATCTAAAACCCATTTAAAACAATTTAAGATACAGACTGTAGGCTAGGTAAATAACTTAGGCCAAACCGGTCTGATGGAACAAGAGAGTCTTTAATTTCTGGCGGAAGGCGCGGAGGTCCGTGGTTGTTATAAGGTCGAGGGATAGGTCGTTCCAGAGGGTCGGGCCCACCACAGAGAAGGCCCTTCCCCTGGGCGTCGCCCGCTGGCATTGCCTGGTGGACGGCACCCGGAGAAGTCCCTCTCTGTGGGAGCAAATCGGCCGAAGGGATGTATGGGGTGAGATGCGATCCCGCAGATAACTAGACTCTGAAGGCAGCTGATAACTGTCAGACGGCCCTGGCCCCCTCTCTGCCTCCAGCACAGAGCCTTGCCCAGACTCCAGGACTGGACCATGTTGCTCCCCAACCTCCTCAATGTCTGAATCTGCTGCCAGCTCTGTTGGCTGCTGCCAGCCCACAACAGTTTATTCCTTGGAACCCTGACACCATCTGTTTCAAAGATGGGTGCAGCTGAACTTTTCAAACCAGAGCCAGATCAGGAACTTTGAGAAAATATATTATGTTGTGTGCAAACTTTCTCAAACTTGCTCCCATTTTACTAGGTCTTTAATTTAATTTGTGTGAGTGTCACATTTTTAACATTTTGTCATTAATACCTCAAGTTTATCTTTGCTCCAATTTATTTATTACCTAAGGACTATCCTTACAACTTTGATTCCGTTTAGGTCCTTATTTAATCTTCCTTCCTCGACATTCAATGATCCTTGTTTATGAGGTTGTATTAATCAGTGTTCAACAGTGAAGTAAAATTGATTCTGATTTGGAGCATCTGTGAACTCTTTTCACTTCCTCGTGAGCTTTGCGACTTTAAGATAGATCAAAGTAAAATGAAGGCTCTATTGAGTCAAATTCAACGCAGAGTGACGTCAAGATGTCCATGTGCTTTTCCTGGCGGTAATTAAGTTTCCAGAACTTTCTTGTTTAAAATAATGATTTTTGAAATAATGTTTTTTTGAAAAATATTTAAAGGGGCTCAGGATTCTATCGGTCAGCAAGTTGATTTTGCAAAAGAAAAAATGTGGTATACAGCAGTGGTGGGATTCAAATTTTTTTTACTACTGGTCCTGTGGGCGTGGCTTTGTGGGCGTGGTGTGGCTTTGTGGGCATGGCTCTGTGGTCGTGGCAGGGGAAGGGTACTGCAAAATCCCCATTCCCTCCCTACCCCACTAACCTGCTTTCCAGCTCCGTTCTCCTGTTCAGGGCAACAAAAGATGATCTGCCGGGAGGCTGAGAGGCAGCAGGGGCATGGCCAGCCTATTTGGGGGTTCTCTGAACTACTCAAAATTTACACTACTGGTTCTGCAGAACCTGTCAGAACCGGCTGAATACTAGCTCTGGTATACAGGTGGCTCTCAGCTAAAGACTGGTTGCTTAGTGATTGTTTGACGTTATGACAGACCTCTAAAAAGTTACTTATGGCCCATACTTAGGGTTTCAATGGTCAGGCTTCCCCCATGGACATGCGATTGTATTTTGGTGTATTTTCACATTTATGGCGGTTTGCAGTATTCTGCGATCATGGGATCACAACTTGCAACATTATTTGCCAGAAACTGGTATTTACTTCAGATTTCCAGCAAAAAAACACCCATTGAGGACAATTTGCTTAATAACTGTGTCGCTTGTTTAACCCCCCACAAAAAAGTTCATAAAATCAGGCATGGTCGTGCAACCATCTGCTTAATGACCAGCATGACACATGGCCGCAATTCCATGCTCAATTATGGTCATAAGTCAGGACTACCTAAAATGGGAAAATATGGCGGACGTTTTTACATGATGCGGGTAAAAAAAGTAGGTGAAGGTATAAGTAAAACAGGTATTGCCTTCTATGGGTATAAATGGGCAGGGCTTTGAATGCATGATTGTGGCTACCATTGTGACTTTTTTGACTTTGTCCTGCAGATATTACTGATTGCTTCATTGGAGAAGTTCTGAGAATTGCATGGAAACAACCTTGATAAGGACCAGTGGGACATGTGGTGCAGAGATGCCCCAATCAATATTTGCAATGAGATAACTATTTTCCTGGCTTTATTTGTGTGAGCGAGAGGAAGAAAGGGAAAGAGAAAAAAGAAAGACAGAGAGAGAGGCGAAGGAGAGAGAGAGTGGAGAGAGAATGAGAAAAGGGGAGAGATAGAAAGAGAAAAGGAGAAAGAGAAAGAAAGAGAGGAGAGAGAAAGAAAAAGAAAGAGAAAGAGAAAAGGAGAAAGAGGAGAGAAAAGGAGAGAGAAACAGAGAGGAGAAAGAAAAGGGAGAAAAAGAGAGAAAGAGAAGAGGAGAAAGAGAAAGGAGAGAGAGAAAAGGAGAGCGAGAAGGAGAGAGAGAAAAGGAGAGAAAGGAGAGAAAAAAGACAGATAGAAAAGGAGAGAGAGAAAGAGAAAAGGAGAAAGAAAGAGAGAGAAAGAAAGAAAGAAAGAAAGAAAGAAAGAAAGAAAGAAAGAAAGAAAGAAAGAAAGAAAGAAAGAAAGAAAGAGAATTTGACTCCTGGGCCCACAATTCCAGAATCCAGAGTTACTGGAACAATTTGCAGATGGTGGAGGGAAAAAAAACTAAACCCAAACGGCACACAGCTGTTATTTAAGGCAACTTTACTTATTTATTTTTCCTTCTAACGCTTCCTGACATTCATCATCCTTCGCTAGCATCCTCGGCATGCAAATCTAGAGCCACGCAGCATTGTTATTCCACAGGCGTCTTTAGAAGAGTTACTTTGGCGAAGTTTGGAATTCCTCGCTATCGCGGCCAACCTCACGTCTCTCGCCCGACCATTTGTAGCCTTGGGCGACTGTCCAAGATTTGCCTGGAGTCGAACCGGCCCTGAAGAGGGATCCCATCACACCGTGGCTGTGTGCTACAAATCCGGCAAGAGGGAATTTCCTCCCTCGTAAATATCCTCCGTCTGACACATCTGGAAACCGAAAAGCTGGCTCCAGAGAGATAGGGGGATGTTTGTAACAGCAACAGCAGCAGCAGTTTGGCATTATCTGTGCCAGAAGCAGATGAGTCGAGTGCGGCTTGAAATTCTTGCCTGAAGCAAAAACCGGTTCTTGTTTTTTCGCCCTCGAGTTTGCATGCTTTCGAAAGGGTGCATGACATCTTGAATAAATATAATGCAGCATGAGCTATTTTTTCTTCTGCTCCTGGTGAGTATTTCCATGAAAGCAATCTGTGGCAGACCATAGAATATGGGTGTCAAACACAAGGCACGCAATGTGGTTGGATCCAGCCTGTGGGGCTGTCCTGGAAAATTGCTTTGGCCCAGTCTACCCAATACGAAGAGGAAGCACTGGGCCAGTGTGGCTTCGGCCCAGTCTACATAGCGCAAAGAGGAAAGATTGGGCTGATGTGGCATCGGCCCAGTGCAAAGAGGAAACATGCCGGTGGTGTCAAGCTGGCCATGCCCACCCAGTTGGCCACGCCCACCAGTGGTGGGTTTCTGCAGGCTCGCACCTACTCGCAAGAGCCGGTTGGTGAAATTTAGAGAACCGGTGAGAGGGGGTTCCACCGGCGTACCTGGAAGTAAGTCTAGCCCGCTGCTGCCAGTGACCCAACAGGAAGGAAAGGAAAGGAAGGAAGAAAGGAAATAAAGAAAAAGAAAGAAAGAAAGAAAGAAAGAAAGAAAGAAAGAAAGAAAGAAAGAAAGAAAGAAAGAAAGAAAAAGAATTTATCATCACAATTGAGTCCAAAATTTTGGTTGCTAAGCAAGAGCATTGTTAAATGAGTTTCACCACATTTTAAAAGGTGGCCACTCCCACCCTGTCATATGACTGCCAAGCCACGCCCACAAAATAGGCCACACCTACAGAGTAGGTTCCAAAAAATTTGAAACCCACCACTGACGCCCACCTAGTCACCCTAAACATGCCGGTGGTGTCAAGGTGACCCCCTGAGGTCAACCACAGCCCTGAGGCAGCCCTTAATGAAATTGTGTTTGACATCCCTGCAGAGGTGGTATTCAGCCGGTTCGGACTGGTTTGCCAGAACTGGTAGTGGAAATCGCAGATGGCCATGCCCACCCACCTACCCCAGCTCTATGCTGTCCTATTTAGGCACATTTTTGAAGTCGAGCCCATGAATGAAAGCACATGTGCAAGCAAAGCGCACGCACGGACGGCCGGGTTCACGTGCAAAAGGGGCTCATGTGCGCATGGCGAACCGGTGGGAATAAAATGTGAAGCCCACTGCTACATCCCTGGCATACCCTGTTTCCCTGAAAATACGACCACCCCAGATAATAAGCCCAACTGGGTTTTTGAGTGCATGTCCTAAAATAAGCCCTCCCCAAAAATATTGCAACGCAGCAGCAACCATGAGGTGATCACACTCGCCGTCTCCTGCACCTCAAAAATAATAAGACCTCCCCCAAAATAAGGCCAAGTGCTTATTTTGGGGGTCAAAAGAAAATAAAGGCCCTGTCTTATTTTCGGGGAAACACGGAAGTATATAGCAGCGTTTGTCAACCATGGCAACTTGACGTTGTGTCAACTCCCAGCCAGGAAGGATTTCAATTCCCCAGCAAGCAAGGATTTCCATGTGTGGACTTCGGCTCCCATATTTCTGTTGTTTTCTTGCAGATGGTTCATGAATCCCCTGGGTAAGGCAGAACCTCATCAGCTGCATTAGCTCCTTCTAGTAAAAACCAAAACCAAGCCTGAGTCCAGGAAGACCTCCAAAGTGCTCGCCATCCTCCTGCTAATATTCTGTTAATAGTCTAAAGCCAGCTAAATCCCTGTAAATGAAGCTTAGGGACAGGATTTGATGGGGACAGGTTTTACGTGTGCAATGCATCGTCCTGGATGTGTTTTCTTGAGCTTGTTAATTACATTTTAGTTGTCAGGGTCACCCCACATTTGCAAGAGGGATACAGCGAGTGAGCGATAAGATCCACATTTCTCCCTGACAAGCAAGAAATAAATAAATAAATCCTGAAAATGTTCCCATTAACAGATAGCTTCTTCGGTGAATCTTCATTATCGTGAAGTGCAGCTGGCAGCTGAATGTTATGGTATAAGCTCTTTTGTCATAATCTTTATTTCAAGATGTGAAATATCAGTTTAAGGTCAGCGCTGTGGGCGAAATGCATTTTCCCCTGGTTGATGGGCATCAGCGACTGATGAGCTCATGGCTATCTCATTGGCCTGCGTCTAATTTGGGATCAGTTTAATTTAATTAGGTCAGGGGGAATGCTTTGGCTGTTTAATTCCAGTGAAGGATTGAGTTGGGTTAACTCTATCGTGTTTGGGGAGTGTGGATCGTGTGTTGTAGGATAGTCCAAGGGAGGAGCATCAGTTCTCGCTTGAGAACAGGCCTCTTGACCCTGGAGTGAGCTTCAAGGTGGAAGACAGCCTACTAAGTGTATGCTCCTATTTTTACAGGCTCATGAAGCAAATGTCAGGGTTCCAAGTAACATACCCACAGCAAGCAGAACCCCGAGGCATGCAGATTCCTCAAAAATAGCTTTATTGTATAAGCCATATTGGCACAGGCTGGTGAAAACCGACTCTGAAAACTCCCATGGTTTTTACCCAATTAAAAGTAAAAGTTTTCCACTTTCTCAAAACAATCAGTCACATGGCCCAATCAGGATACAGACTAGTTGCTAGGTGACTTCAGCCCCCTCCTTTTAAGCACCTGCTGGAACGTCCTTGGTTCCCAAGAGAAAGTGATTTGTTTTGGCTACAACCTCCCCCACCCCCCGCCAACTATCTCTACTTCCCCTTCTTATCCCTTAGTTCCAGCCCCAAAGCCTCAAAGGCAGCCCCAAAGCCTCAAAATGGCTTCAATCAGGTCAGCTTCAGGGTTGACAGCAGAACTACTAGGAGACTAAAGAAGTATCACCATCTGAGACATAAGAAGGACTGATCAAGCTTTGGATAACAGACTGGAGTAATGTGGAGTCCTTGGTTTTCTCTGATCTTGGTTGGTTGGGGTTTTTTTTTGCAGACGTTTCGTTATCCAACTAGATAACATCTTCAATGTTCTTTGAAGTTACCTAGTTTGCATCCAAGATGGCGGCGCACTTAGGCGCAGCGGCTTTGAGCTCCTGGTGTCACAGCAGACTTTTCCATCAAAACTTGCTCTGAACCTACTGTAAAAGAAAAAAGAAAAAGAGACGTGCATTTTCCTCTTCCACCAACTCCTGGGATGCCAAACAGATTTGAAGAAATGGATAACGGAAGACAGGGTGCAGTTGATCCTTTTCAACTGTCATTTGTCAGCCATTTTGTTTCAACAGTCATTTGTTGGCCTTTTCGTTTGCCTGGAGAGATTCCTGTTGTGGCTGTCACTGCTGTCTGTATCCCACCTGGTGCAAGTGTTGGCACGGCGCTCAAACCAATTTCATTGTAATTTTATTACAGTATTATTACAATGACAGTAAAGATTATTATTATTATTATTATTATTATTATTATTATTATTATTATTATTATTATTATTATTATTATTATTATTATTATTATTATTATTAAATGAAACATGTGCAAGAAAACAACCTACCGTGTTTTCCCAAAAATAAGACTGGGTCTTACATTAATTTTTTGCTCAAAAAGATGAATTAGGGCTTATTTTTTGATTAGGTCTTATTTTCGGGGAGATACAGTATTAAATGCATCCATCTGGCTGACAATCTTAACTGCGGTTTATTTTTTTGGCGGGGGGGGGGGAAGGGTAGTTCAGAGAACACCAAGGACTCTACACTCTAACCCTGACCTGGAATTGGTAGACTGGAATACATGACAAAAATTGGAGCAAATCCTAGGAGTAACTCCTCCAACCTAATGCCCAGTGAGGATGCTTGCTTGCATGTACCATCTGCACATATTTTGTATGTATCAGTTCTCTGAGGGAGCCCAGATCACAAAACAAATGGCTGAAGTAGTGCATAAGATTTAAAGAGAGGACTAAGGAAACATGGCCAAGCGATGAGGTGTGGATATAAGTGTCTCTTATTTTGTAGCATTTCCTCAATATGGGGGAAAATATAGAGGGGATTTACAAGGCCACAAAATCTTGATGCCCAATTTCTCTGAAGGCCTGAAAATTGCTCTATTAAATTGAGCTTCGGCACTGGCTTGAGTGCTCAGTGCTGTGTACTACGGGAACCGGAGTATCTCCATTGCTTGAATTGGGGTTTCCAGAAGCTGCCTTGGTCTGTTATGCTTCCTTGTGTTTTTGTTTAGTTTGCCTGCTACAGTTAAACAATACAGCTTCAAATTCTCCTTACCTAGTTAGTGTGATCCTTGTCTTTAGACTAGATCCATCAGAATAGAGCTGGGAAGGGACCTTGGAGATCTTCTAATCCAGGGGTCTGCAAAGTCGGCTCTTTTAAGACTGGTGGACTTCAACTCCCAGAATTCCCCAGCCAGCTATGCTGGCTGGGGAACTCTGGGAGTTGAAGTCCACCAGTCTTAAAAGAGCCGACTTTGCAGACCCCTGTTCTAATCCAACCTGCTCAAGACGGAGCCCTATACAATTTGAGACAAGTGACTGTCCAGTCTCCTCTTAAAAAACCTCCAGTGATGAAGCACCTTCCAAGTGAAGAGGTTCAGTGGTGGGTTTCAAATTTTTTAGAACCTCCTCTGTAGGTGTGGCCTATTTTGTGGGCGTGGCTTGGCAGTCATGTGACAGGGTGGGAGTGGCCACCTTTTAAAATGTGGTGAAACTCATTTAACAATGCTCTTGAAATTGAAATTGAAATTTATTAACCGCACCCTCTCCCCACAGGGACCCGGGGCGGTGCACAGGCAAAGCTAAAAACAATATACAATAAATACAACATACATACATTAAAATAGAATTAAATAATATTTACCCGTGCTAAAAATATAAGATTAAGAACCCACTAAAATTTGGAGTCAATAGACAGAGAGAACTATTCAAGGCCGGCCAGTCGAAAGAGATAGGTCTTCAATTTTACACGGAAGGAGCGGAGGTCAGTGGTCGTCCTAATATCAGGGGGAAGGTCGTTCCAGAGGGCCGGGCCCGCCACAGAGAGCGCCCTTCCCCTGGGCGTCGCCCGCTGACAAAGTCTAGTGGACGGCACCCAGAGAAGCCCCTCTCTGTGGGAGCGAATCGGTCGTGTGGATGTGTGGGGCAGGATCCGATCTCGCAGATAGCTAGGTCCCGAGCCATGGAGCGCTTTGAAGATGATAATTAACACCTTGAAGCGCACCCGGAAGACGACAGGTAGCCAGTGCAGCTCGCGCAAGAGCGGTGTTACGTGGGCAAACCTAGAGGTGCCCATAATTGCTCGCGCGGCTGCATTCTGAACTAACTGAAGCCTCCGGGTGCACCTCAAGGGGAGCCCCATGTAGAGAGAGTTACAATAGTCCAGTCGGGATGTCACGAGGGCATGAGTGACTGTGCGGGATGTCACGAGGTCGGGAGTTACAATAGTCCAGTCGGGATGTCACGAGGGCATGAGTGACTGTGCGAAGGGCGTCCCGATCCAATAGGGGGCGCAATTGGCGAACCAGGCGAACCTGGTAAAACGCCCTCCTGGCCACGGCTGTCACTTGCTCTTCCATAGACAGCCGGGTATCCAGGAGGACACCCAAATTGCGTGCCCCATCCACAGGGGCAAGATGTTCGCCCCCTATGGCCAGCGTTGGAGAAAGCTGGTTGAATCGGGCAGCCGGAAACCACAGCCACTCGGTCTTGGTCGGGTTGAGCCTAAGTCCGTTACTTCCCATCCAGATCCGCACGGCTTCCAGGCACTGGCACATCACCGCTACGGCATCGTTGGGGTGCTCTTGCTTAGCAACCAAAATTTTGGACTCAATTGTGATGATAAATTCTTTCTTTCTTTCTTTCTTTCTTTCTTTCTTTCTTTCTTTCTTTCTTTCTTTCTTTCTTTCTTTCTTTCTTTCTTTCTTTCTTTCTTTCTTTCTTTCTTCCTTTCATTTCCTTTCTTCCTTCCTTTCCTTTCCTTTCCTTCCCGTTGGGTCACTGGCAGCAGCGGGCCAGATTTACTTCCAGGTACACCGGTGGAACCCCCTCTCACCGGTTCTCTAAATTTCACCAACTGGCTCTCGCGAGTAGGTGCGAGCCTGCAGAAACCCATCACTGATGAGGTTCCTCAAGGAACCATTTGTTTGGCTTCTGGCTGCAGCCTGACTCTTGGCCAAGTAGCCAAAAAAGAAAAAGTCCTTAGGAGGAGTTACTTCATGTGAACTTCTCTTGGGATTAACTTAAAGTAAAGGGAGACAGGGAAACTGCTGGAGAGATGATTGACACAGATGATATTTACACAGTAGTGGATAATGAAAGCTAAAAAAATAGTGGATAGGAAAAGTTATAGCAGGGCTTTCAAATTCCCAGCCCATGGGTCGGATGCGTCACATGCTGGCCATGCCCAGTTTAGTGAAGGGGGAAAAAAAGTTCCAATATGTCACATGATGCTGTCATGACGACATGGGTTTGACACCCCTGGGTTATGGGGACAGAATGTACTGTCAGGCCTGCAGCCATAATCCTTTTGGATCTTCAGCCTGCCACACTTTCTCTTATTCTACTATGCATTTTCTATTGTGGGAAAATGAGAGGGGGGGATTGTATGGTGTTAGATGCTAGGTAGCCATAACAAAATTCTTTCTAGAAAGCCAAGGTCATCCTTTATCTTTGCACCTCTGCACCTGTCCGGAACTGGATGGGTGGAACTGCCAGCATGGCAGTGGAGAATTGGACCATGTGATGGACTTGAGGGTGTGGGGGCAAGACCATGGTTAGGGAAAACTGGGAAGCTTTTAGATTCGGGTTTTCCCAGATGTGCCGACATGGCTCTCTTAATACATTGGAACTTTGAGCAATATTTTGCCTTGGACTCTGATTTAATTCTGGATGCTATTTGGAACCCTGACATTTACAGCTATTCAGTACAGCTGAGGTTTCCTTGAACTGACTTTGCACCACCAAGTTGTCTGACCACAAAGATTTCCTCCATGATAATCTGTTTCTAACTCAGATTTTAAGAAGAAGAGATTGGATAGCTGTTTGTCTAAAATGGTATAGGGCCGTGATGGTGAACCTATGACACGGGTGTCACAGGTGGCACGTGGAACCATTTCTTAGGGCACGTGAGGCATTGCCCTGTCAGCTCCAGCACGATTGTGCGTGATGGCCAGCTGATTTAGGCCTTCTTTGGAGGCCGTTTTTTGCCCTCTGGAGGGTTCAGGGAAGCTCCTGAAGCCTTTGGAGGTCGGGGGGAGGCTGTTTTCACCCTCCCCAGGCTCCTAGAAAGCCTCTGGAGCCTGGGGAGGGTGAAAAAAGCATGCCAAAAGTAGGGGGGTCACGCACATAGAATTATGGGTGTGGCACGCCCATGCATGACCCCCCCTGCGCTACCCTCACTTTTGGCACGCGAGCCAAAAAAGGTTAGCCATCACTGGTATAGGGTCTCCAGCTTAAGCAAGGAATTGGACTAGAAGACCTCCAAGATCCCTTCCATTCTGTATTCTGTCTTCCAGCAATGCTTTCATCGCCATTATGATTAAATCTATCCATCTTGCTACTAATGTCCTCTTCTTCTCTTTCCTTCACTTTTCTTAGGTCTCTGCCTAATATATCTAAAGTTATATCTGAAGGATAGTTTGAACCTCCAGAAGTTGTGAATACTTCAAACATGGAAGTTTTTAAGAAGAGGTTGGACAACACTACACTATAAAAAAGATCTTGGGACTGTGGAAAAACTGCAGAGTAGAGCAACAAAGTTGATTAGGGGACTGGAGGCTAAAACATATGAAGAACGGTTGCAGGAACTGGGTATGTCTAGTTTAATGAAAAGAAGGACTAGGGGAGACATTATAGTAGTGTTCCAATATCTCAGGGGTTGCCACAAAGAAAAGGGAGTCAAGCTATTCTCCAAAGCACCTGAGGGCAGGACAAGAAGCAATGGGTGGAAACTAATCAAGGAGAGATTCAACCTGGAAATAAGGAAGATTTTCTGACAGTGAGAGCAATCAACCAATGCAACAGAAGTTGCCTTCAGAAGTTGTGGGAGCTTCATCACTGGAGGCTTTCAAGAAGAGACTAGACTGCCATTTGTCAGAAATGGTGTAGGGTCTCCTGCTTGGGTGGGTGACTGGACTAAAAGACCTACAAGATTCTTTCCAACTCTGTTAATCAGTAGAATTGAAGCAGTTGTCTAAAATAGGGTTTCCTGCCTGAGCAGGGGATTGGACTAGAAGGCCTCCAAGGTCCCTTCCAACTCTGTTATTCTGAGCCTGGTAATTTGTACCACCAGTGAGAACTGGTAGCCTCTAAATATAGAGGACCTACATTATAATGTCTTGCCTGCCACCTTCACACTTCAGTCATAATTTTTTCCAAGCCTATTAATATGCTTACTTATATTTGGACAGAGGGGTGGGGCAACTCATCCTAATGGAATTGGCTCCTCAGCATAGGCTACCACCCTGCACATTACACAGAACTCTACAATGTCTGAATTAATCAGATCAACAATCACGATGAAGAATAGGTAGAGAAGAAAGTACACTGGTTGGTAGATGTATATTGCAAGTCAAAAGCTACCTCCTTAGCTGCTCCAAAGGATGAAAGAGTAGGAGAAACTTGGCACTGGGAAAAGCGATTCAACAAACTTATATTTCCTGCAAATTACGCTTCTGGCAAACTTGTTCATTTTTCTTCCCAGACTGAACTAGTTGTCCTCAGGGACTGTCCCCTATCTTTACCACCTGTCATCTGGCGGTGTCTGCTCCTCTTATTTCAGCCCTACGTCTTAATTTTCTAAACTGCTTCTTAAAGAGAAATAATCTCTTTCTTGCTTAGTCAAGATCTATGTGCGTGGGAGGTCTCCATGTAGCAATGCAAGAAAGGAAAATAAATCAATCTTGACCTGGCCAGTCCAGACTGAAGAATTCTCAGCTATGCTCACAGATAATGTTGCTTATCTCTTTTTTCAGCTGCAGTTACTAGATTTCTTCATTATTTTAGATGAGTTCCTGTTAGGATTCTTTGCTCTCCAAAGACTAGACGCTCCATTATGTAGCAGATTTGTACACAATGCTTCAATACAGCACATACGTTCCCCAACAACAGGTAATCCTCAGTTTATGACCACAATTGGGGCTGGGACTTCTCTCAGTCAACAATGTGGTCATTCAATGAATTGTGCTTGCTTTTGCGACCTTTTTTTTTTTTTGGTCACTGTTAAGCAAATCACATGGTTGTTAAGTGACTACTCCAGCTTTCTCTATTGACATTGACTGTTAGGTGCTCTCTGGGAAGATCATAAATGATGATCAGAGCCCCCCTGCCCCCCATGCTGCAGTCATGATAATTACATGCCCGTTGCCCAATGGCTAAATTTTGATGACATGACTGCAGAGATGACTGCTCTCTACATGGGGCTCCCCTTGAGGTGCACCCGAAGACTTCAGCTTGTCCAGAATGCAGCCGCGCGGGCAATTATGGGAACTTCTAGGTTTTCCCATGTAACACCGCTCCTGCGCGAGCTGCATTGGCTGTCTGTCATCTTTCGGGTGCGCTTCAAGGTGTTGGTTATCATCTTCAAAGCGCTCCATGGCACGGGACCTAGTTATCTGCGGGATCGCATCCTGCCCCATACATCCCTGCGGCCGATTCGCTCCCACAGAGTGGGACTTCTCTGGGTGCCGTCCACTAGGCTGTGCCAGTGGGCGATGCCCAGGGGAAGGGCCTTCTCTGTGGTGGGCCCGACCCTCTGGAATGACTTTCCCCCCGATATTAGAACAACTACGGACCTCCGCTCCTTCCGTAAAAAAAATAAAATTAAATAAAATTAAAAACACATTTCTTTTGCTTGGCCGGCCTGGGATAACTTAACTGTTTTTAGGGGTTTTTAAGGGTTTGTCTTAGTTTTAACATGGGATTTTAGCGCAGGGTTTAGTTTAATTCTTTTTTAATACTGTATTGTTTGTGGTTTTATATGCATTTTTAATTTCCCTGTGCCCCGCCTCGAATCCCTTCGGGGAGAGAGAGCGGGTTATAAATTAAATTAAATTATTTATTTATTTATTTATTTATTTATTTATTTATTTATTTATTTATTTATTTATTTATTTATTTATTTATTTATTTATTTATTTATTTATTTATTTATTTATTTATTTATATTATTTACTTAGATGCTGTGACGATTGCAAATTTCCTACTCTCTTAGAATCCCTTTCTCTCCAATAAATGGAAACACAAAGATTAATTCCCTTCCTGTTATTTCCCAGCCCTGGGGAGGGAGATTCCAAAGATGTGATTAGGAGAAAATATAATCTGCTGTGGATCAGAGGTGGAGCTCTCGACTCCCAATCAGGAGGCTGTGAGTTCAATCCTAGGTAGAGGCAGATGTAGGGTCTCCTGCTTGGGCAGGGGATTGATGACCTGCAAGGTCCCCTCCAACTCTGTTAATCTGTTAAAAAATCTGTTATTAATCATTAAACACCAACGGTAGGAATCTTAATAATCTTTAGTCATGATAATAAAGACTGTCAATTATTGTATCAAATGAGTGATGTTTCTTTGGTGCAAGTACAGCATAACTGTATATTATCAGATCGGCTATAGAGATTATTGCTGGAGGTAGGAGATCCAGTCCATGGGATGCGAAGCAATTAACTGAAGTTGACAATTTCTTGCATCGCTTGAATTGATGTACAAGGTAGTTGAGGGACATTGTGGTTGCCTTGCCAAGAGCCGTGGTGGCACAGTGGTTAGAGTGCAGTACTGCAGGCTACTTCTGCTGATCACCAGCTGCCAGCAGTTTGGCAGATCGAATCTCACCAGGCTCGAGGTTGACTCAGCCTTCCATCCTTCTGAGGTTGGTAAAATGAGGACCCAGATGGTTGGCGGCAATAGGCTGACTCTGTCAACAGCTTAGAGAGGACTGTAAAGCCCTGTGAAGTGGTATATAAGTCTAAGTGCTATTGCTATTGCTACTGCATTTCTCCCATTATATACAGTGGGAATTCTCGAACCTGGCAACATTAAGACATGTGAACTACAACTCCCAGTAAGCTGGCTTGGGATTTCTGGGAGTTGAAGTCCCCATGTCTTAAAGTTGAGAAACACTAGTTACAGAGAATGAAGGCAAATATGCATGTGTCCCTGGAACACTGCAACTAGTCTATGCCAGGGGTGGTATTTACTTACTTTCCATGCCAGTTCACAAATGTGAAGGCGAGGCGCATGCATGGATGCTCATATTTGCAAACCAGTAGGTCCCTGATGGCGAACCTATCGCACATGTGCCACAGGTGGCACGCGGAGCCATTTGTCAGGGCATGCGAGGTGTTGCTCTGTCAGCTGGCCAGAGTGCATGTGTGCGCTGGTCAGCTGATTTCGGCGTTTTGAGGCCATTTTTTGCCCTGCGGAGGCTTCCGGTTTGCTCGTAGGGCTGGTTTTAGTTCTCCGGAGGCTTCAGGGAAGCTCTTGAAGCCTCTGGAGGATCTCCAGGGGGGTGGAGGAGACTGTTTTCGCCCTCCCCAAGCTCCTATAAAGCCTCTGGAGGCGGGGGAGGGCAAAAAAAGCATGCCAAAATGGAGGGGGGAATGCTGGTCATGCACGCATGCACGTTGGGTCATGCACAAAGCATTACCTAGCTATCTGCGGAATCGCATCCTGCCCCAGACATCCCTTCGACCGATTCGCTCCCACAGAGAGGGACTTCTCCGGGTGCTGTCCACTAGGCTATGCCAGCGGGTGACGCCCAGGGGAAGGGCCTTCTCTGTGGCGGGTCTGACCCTCTGGAACAACCTTCCCCCCGAAATTAGAACAACTACGGACCTCCGCTCCTTCCGTCAAAAACTAAAAACTCACTTCTTCTGTCTGGCCGGCTTGGCTTAATCGACCCATTTACCTCAAGCTGAATATTCAAATTGTTTTATTAGGGATTTTTAGGGGTATTAGTTTTTAGATAGTCGGGGATTTTAGCTCAGGGTCTAGGTTTAATTCATTTAAAATTTGTATTACAATGTCTGTTGGTTTTATATATGTGTATTTTTAATTCCCTGTGCACCGCCTCGAGTCCCTCCAGGGACAGAGAGCGGTTTACAAATTAAATAATAATAATAATAATAATAATAATAATAATAATAATAATAATAATAATAATAATAATAATAATAATAATTATTGTTGTTGTTGTTGTTGTTATTGTTATTATTATTATCATTATCATTATCATTATCATTATTATGGGTGGGTGACTTGCCTGCGCTCCCCCCACTTTTGGCACGCGAGCCAAAAAAGGTTCGCCATCCCTGCGGTAGGGATAATAATGAGGAAATCACTTTCCGCACATGCGCTTCGCCTTCCGCGCATGTGTTTTGCCTTCCACACATGCACTTTGCCTTCTGTGCATGCGCTTTGCCTTTAAAAAAAGGGCCTAAATGGGATGCCGTAGAGCCGTGGTGGCCAGGGCCACCTGCCACTTCTGCTACCAGTTCGGTTGAACCAGCATTCAGAACTGGCAGAATACCACCTCTGGTCTATAACCTTAACTTCCCTAATTCCTAGACATGATCCACAAAGGCAGGAGTTTAAAGAAAACTGATGTTAAGGTTCAAGCAATAAGACAACAAAGTTTCCTCTGCACTCCAGCATTTCCAAAAGAAAGTTTAAGAAAGGCAGAACAAATACATGGAAATTGTCCAACTTCTTTAGCATAATGGCAACAATCTGAAGCAATTTGGCCATTATCGCAATTGCTTGTGCTGCTTTGGAGAAGCCCTCCAATTATTTTGAAAGCATCCTGAAACATCCAGATCTAATCTCTTCTCAGTAGCGACACCAGCATATGCTTGCTGCCTGTTCAAGCAGTTCCTCCCGTCACCATTTGAAAGATATCCTTCCGTCGATTTTTGTTTTGTTTTGTTTTCTTAGAAGCATCCAGGAGGAAATGGTTTCTCAATTTAGATCATCCAAGTTCAATTGTTGGAAGAAATGTCCTTCTGGGTTCAGTTCCAAGTGGGGGGAAAAGTCACTGGATTCATGGAAGTTTCTTGGAAAGAAGGTTTATTTTTATTTATTTTTTTATTGCAAAAGTTTTATTCAGACAAGTTTTCCCCCCTTTTACCCCCCCCGACATATAATATAAAATCACATACAAAAAATATACCCCTCACCTCCCCCCGTCTTAAAATAAAATTCTCATTCAAATATTGAGTATTATACCCCCGACCAACATGATATAAATTTAGTGTAAGATACATCAATCTCTCCCTGACACCCTCTTCCAGGTTAAATCAGCATATATACATCATAACATAACCATATCCCATTGTACCCATCTCTATATTGCGTATCCACTTATATTTCCCCACCCTCCACCCTAACCCACCCCCACCTCCCAGTCAATCCCACCCCCCCTGAGTTCCGCTGTACACCACTTTAAACATTCCAAACATCCCAGATATTGTTTAATCTATTCACCTATCAATCCAAACATTCCTACCTAAAAGCTACATGGTATTTCCCAGTCTGATATTTATTCTGTATATAATTAATCCATTTTGCCCATTCCTGCGTGTAGCTCTCCTGCTTCTGGTCTTTTAGGAAAGCTGAAAGTTTTGCCATTTCCGCAAACCCCGCCACTTTTTGAATCCATTGAGCAATTGTCGGTACAAAATCTTTCTTCCAATGTTGAGCAATCAACAACCTAGCTGCTGTAACCATATACAAAAACAATTTTGTTTCCCCTTTACGAAAATCCTTAGTTATGCCCAATAGAAACATTTGTGGGGTAAATTCTAATCTTTTCTTAAATACGTTTTGCATAACCCACCATATTTTTATCCAAAAAGCTTTGACCTTATTACAAGTCCACCACACATGGAAGAAAGTAGCATCTAAACACCCGCATCTCCAGCATTTAGGTTGAAAATTAGGATACATACATGATAATTTCTTAGGATCCAAATACCATCTATAAAACATTTTATAAAAATTCTCCCTTAAACTTTGTGACTGTGTAAATTTAATATTTTGAACCCATATTTTTTCCCACGTATCCAACATAACGGGTTCATCAAAATTCTGAGCCCATTTAATCATACAATCCTTGACCAACTCGCTTTCTGAATCCCTTTCTAACAGTACATTATATATTCTTTTAACATGTTTTGGGCCAGTCTCTTTTATCTGCTTGATCAACTCCACTTCTTTCTCCATAAAACCAATCCTGCGATCTTCTTTCCATCTCTTCTGTAACTGTGTGTAGTGTAACCAATTTAAAGTAATTCCTGCCTCCAACAGTTGTTCCAAAGTTTTCATCTGCCATTCGCCCCTGTCAAAAGTAAGCACATCTTTATATAAACACCCCCCGAGTGACTTAGTATTTGTAATCCACATGGTGTCTGCAAGATCCAACCAAAGCGGTATTTTATAATCCCAATTAGGCCGGTGCTTCCTCCAAATTCTCATCAGGGCACTTCGGAGAACATGATTGTTAAATGCTTTATCCACCTTTTCTTCATAAAACAAATATGCATGCCAACCCAACACAAGATCATGACCTTCTATATTCAATAGTTCAGATTTTATTTTCCCAAACCAATCTGCCACACACGTCAGTACTGCCGCTTCATAATACAATCGGAGGTTTGGGAGTCTAAGGCCACCTCTTTCACGAGTATCTTGCATAATCTTCATCTTTACTCTCGGCTTTTTCTCCTTCCAAACAAATTTATTTAATGTTGCTTGCCAATCTGACAAGATTTTATCTGATTTAAGCACCGGTATCATCTGAAATAAAAAAATGAATCTAGGTAGAATGTTCATTTTAATTGCTGAAATCCTTCCAAGCAGAGATAGTTGTAGCTTATTCCAAGCTTGAAGATCCTTCTGTATCTGTTGCCACAACACTTCATAATTATTTGAAAAAAGTTTTGTATTTATTTCTGCAATTTGTATTCCTAAATATTTAACTTTAGAAACTATTTCAAAACCTGCCAAGCTTTCAAGTGACTTCCTCTGAGTCTCTGACATATTTTTAACCATCATTTTCGTTTTGCCTTGATTCAGTTTAAACCCAGACACCATACCAAATTCTACTATGATATTTTTCATCTGAATTACTGAGTTCATAGGATGTGAGAGGGTAACAACCAGATCATCGGCAAATGCCCTAGTTCTGTATTCTTTTTGCCTAATAATTATACCACTTAAAGTGTTAGAGTCCCAAATTGTATTCAACAAGACTTCCAGGGTTAAGATAAATAACAATGGAGATAATGGGCACCCTTGTCTTGTACCTTTTTGTATTTCAAAAGTTGTAGTCAAACTTCCATTAATAATAAGTTGTGCATATTGCTGCTGATAAATTGCACCAATCGCTTGTCTCATTCGTGGTCCCATATCCATCTTTTCCAAAGTCTTGGTTAGAAAGTTCCAGTTCACTCGATCGAAGGCCTTCTCCGCGTCCAAAAAGACCAGCACTGCAGAGATCTGCTTATTCTTATCAAGATAGTCAATTAAATCTATAATTTGTCTTACATTCTCCTTCATATGTCTCCCTTCAATAAATCCTGCTTGGTCATAGTGAATAACCTCTTGGATAACTGGCATCAATCTGTTGGCAAGTACTTTAGCATATATTTTATAATCCGTATTTAGAAGAGATATCGGTCTGTAATCCTCTGGTTTCTTAGGGCCGTCTTTGTCCTTAGGTATCAATGATATAAAAGCCGCTTCCCATGAAGAAGGTATTTTACCCCCTTGCTGTATATTACAAAATAACTGTGTAAGATATTCAATCATTTCCAATTGTAAAGTTTTATAGTAGACTGCAGTCAATCCATCAGTCCCTGGAGCCTTGGCTAGTTTAAGTTGATTTATAGCTAAAACAATCTCCTCTGCAGTTATCAAGCATTCCAGATTTGCCTTTTGGAGCATATTTATTTTGGTCACCCTTTTTCCTTCCAGAAAGTCATCTATTGAGTTATTCTGTATATTATCCTGTAAATATAACTTGGTGTAATAATCCACAAATGATTTTTTAATCGAGTCCTGTTGATATACCGTTTTCCCTCCATATTCAATTCTGTCAATAATTCTATTATTCGTATTTTTTCTCAAGGTGTAGGCCAACCACCTACCAGGTTTATTCGCATTAGCAAAAGTGTTATGTTTAGCAAATTGTAAGTTGGTTGCTGTTTGTTCTGATATAAGCATTTGAAATTGGTCTTTCAACAACTTTATCGCCATCTGGAGTGTCTCATCTTTTGGATTTACTATAAGTAGCTGCTCCTTTTTCTTGATTTCGTTTTCCATTTCCATTCTTTTTTTCTGCCTGCTTTGTTTATGTTTAAAATTCATATGTATCAAAACCCCCCGCATATAAGCTTTACTCGCATCCCATACTATTTCAATAGAGGTACCTTTATTCATGTTAAAACTGAAAAATTCCTTCATGTGTTTTTTAAGTTCTTCAACATTTTTTTCATATCTAAATAAGTTTTCATTTACTCTCCATGACCTTCTTAACCTCTTCCCTAGATCGATCTCTAACCACACCGGGCTATGATCAGTTAATGTCCTGGGGAATATCTTAGTTTTCTTAGCTTTAGGAAGTAAATCCGGTGTTAACAAAAAAAAATCAATCCTTGAAAAAGATTTGTGCCTATCTGAGTAAAAAGAAAAGTCCATCTCTTTTGGGTGTTGTATCCTCCAAACATCTTTTAACTCCAAATCATTTTTAAAATCAAAAAAACCCCGTGGTAATTGGGTGGAGACTTTAGTCATTGTTCTCTTATCTATCCTTGGAGAGATCACACCATTCCAATCTCCCATAATTAAAACACTCTTAAAATTCCAATCCAAAATTTTCAAGTGAAGCATCCTGTAAAAGCTTTCTTGTTGTTGGTTAGGTGCATATATTCCTACCAGCAAGATAGGACCAAAATCTGTATCAAGTTCAATTGCTATAAATCTACCACTGTCATCCGCCTCTATAATTTTAGCTGAAAATCTTTTGTTAATATATATTACCACACCATTTTTCTTTACTAAACTGGAGGCTGCATAAAATGTTCCCAATCTTGGACTCATTAAATACTTCTGATCTTGCAGCCTGATATGAGTTTCTTGAAGGCAGACCACATCATTATTAAATTGCTTCAAATAATTAAATATTTTTCTCCTTTTTTGTGGAGAGTTCAATCCATTCACATTCCAGGATAATAGTTTAAACATCTTTAGGCCTAGTCTGAAACATTGAGAGCATTTGCTGAAGATCTCTCTCCACCAGACTAGTCTTCGGCTCTGCTCCTCCCACAGCTTCAGTTTCCTTCTTGTCTTTGCCTTTGTTCCTCTTGGTACCTTGTCCTTGTGGCTGCCCCTGCTTCTGAGAATCCAGCAATTGTCTAGTCGTAGATCTAGTAACACGTTGTTCCACCGGCTCAAGTAATGGCATTTCAATAAATGTCTTAGACGGTTCCTCCAAAGAGGAACTTAGAGGGAGCCGGGAAGAATCCAATTGAAATCCACCTGTAGCACCCTGGGCTTCTCTCTCTTTTTGCGTCTGCAATATCTGTTCTTCTGTCTCTTTCTCAAATAGCCTCTGCTCCAAAGCTTCCAGGTCTGCTGGTGTAGGTGTAGATGTACGTGGGGGCGCTGCAGTTGCCATCAGTATTCCATGGTAAAATTCTCTTGCCTTGTCTATAGTATTCAGACGATACCTCACCCCTTCATATCTGAAAGAAGGTTTATTGATGAACAGGATCACATGGCTTGAGGTCCTGGGCCAAAAAGGGCAGGGATGCTAAGAGTGCCTGGGTTTTATGTCCTCTCTGGTCTTCTGAATTTGAGCTTGTATTCTGATTGGTTGTCAGACTCCCATGGGGCCATGCAACTCTGTAGGTTGTCTGTACCCTAGGCGTGGTTGAGCCTTGCTGGGTGATGATGTAATGAAGGGGTAATTCCTATTATCACTCTGCTTGAAGATGTAGATCTTTGTTATGTAGAATACACTGGCCCTTGCCTTAATGGATTTCTTCCTCCCTTTTAGGGGAAATATTCTGCCCTTTTAATATTTCCTAAAATGTTTTTAGAAGAGGGATGGATGCTAACTTCCTATACTGTTTTGGCAAGAAGAAGGAATGTTCATTGAAAAGCAACTGTAGCATGAGACCATTTCAGGGAGGACCATTATAGGAAGCAGGAATGGGATGATGGTTGCGTTTCCCCATCTGTTAAATTTCTAGTATTATTAGAAAGTATTTAGATATATGATTGGGTTGGGTATGCCAGGCTTGTTATTTCACTGGGGACAGATGGAATTCCTAGCTTGGAAAAGAATTAGAATAAACTAGAGCTGGAAGAGATATTGGAGATCTTCTAGTCCAACCTCTGCTCAAGCATCCATTCCAGACAAGTGACTGTCCAGTCTCTTCTTAAAATCCTTCAGTGTTGGAACACCCACAAGCCATTCTACTGGTTAATTGTTCTCACTGTTAGAAAATTATTCCTTAAGTATGAGGTTGGTTTTCTCCTTGATTAGTTTCCATACATTGCTTCTTGCTCTGTCTTCAGATGTTTTGGAGAATAGGTTGACCCTCTTCTTCTTTGTGGCAGCCTCTCAAATATTGGAATACTGTTATCCTGTTACCCCTAGTCCAGTGGTGAAATTCAATTTTTTAAACTACTGGTTCTGTAGGCATGGCTTGGTGGTGTGGTAAGGGAAGGATACTGCAAAATCTCCATTTCCACCCCACTCCAGGGAAAAGATACTGCAAAATCTCCATTCCCTCCCCACTCCGGGGGGAAGAATATTGCAAAATCTCCATTCCCGTCCCACTCTGGGGCAGTCAGAGGTGGTATTTGCCAGTTCTCTGAACTACTCAAAATTTCCACTACCTGTTCTCCAGAACCTGTCAGAACCTGCTGAATCTCACCCCTGCCCTAGTCCTTTTCTCTCGACTAGTTATATCTAATTCATAGCTCCTTTCCATTTGGAAGCATCCCCCTCCCCACATAAACCTGAATGCAGATTTTAAACCTGTGCATTAGCACAGCATTGCTCCAGAGCTTAGCTTGAAAGGTTGACTCTACCTTGGCTCAGAAAAAATTCCCTTGTGATCAGACTAAAAGGCTCACATATACTATCAGAAGCCAAAATCATTCAGATGAAATGGTCTGTGGATGAAAACTGTTGAGGACTAAAATGTCAACAGCCTTGGGTACTGTCCTAATATTTAATGTTTAAATGTTCTCACCCATTCCTGCCTACTACCCATTTTCTACTGGGTTTTCCTCAACAGAATGGAGATAGCTGAGTGCAGAGATCCGATGTAGCAAAATATGATTTTTTCTGTGGCATTTAACTGGCAGTTCCTTTGATGTCTACCATCTATAAACTGTCACTTACTGCTTTCTGCTCAACAGCATGCCCAAGAAGCACAATTTCCTGAGAATATTCAAACTGAAGGACTGGTGATGTCCTTAAATTGGCCTTCTATTATCTACATTTTTGGAGATTACAACATAGAATCGTGTGGTGGCCCAGCAGGGACTGGCTGAGCTGATGATGGACTCTGAGAGTGAGGAACAATATGAGTCTGCCCTGAAGGCTGAGGAAGACCCTGGGGGGTGTTTGGAGCCAGAGCAGGGACCAGAGAGGCTGATTGGCCACCAGGAGGAGCCTGAGGCATGGAGCAGTGGGGAAGACCAGAGTCAGTTTGTCCCTGACGCTAGAATGGGAAGAGCTGAGAGGCGGGGGCAGCAACTCAGGAGGCAGACTCACAGAAGGTGATTAGGCACCAGGTGGTTGTTGATTGGCCCCTCCCAGAGATCTTATAGGTGAGGCAATGGGAGGGGACATTTGCAGGAAACAACCGTTCAGTGAAGGAGTCATGAATGTCTGTGTGAATTGAAGCATGTGCCTGTTCAGTTCCTGTGAGTTTGAAAATTCACTGTGAAGCCAAGCTTGGGCCATGAGTTACTGGGCTCTCAGCCAAAGGACTGCTTATCTGTCTTATTAACAGTGGCAAACAGCCAAGTCTGTGCTCTCGTCTATTCAGAGGCCTGGGACAGAACAGAATCATAGGGCTGGAAAGGACCTTGGAGGTTCACTAATCCAATTCCCTGCTCAAGGTAGGACACCTTGTAGCATCCCAGTCAAATGTTTGCCTAGTTCACTTTTGAAAAAGTTCAATGGGGAAGCACCCACAACTCTGGGAAACAAGCTATTCAATTGATTGTTCTCACCCTCATAACATTTAGCCTTACTTCTAGGTTGGATCTCTCCTTACCAAGCTTCCAACCATTATTTCTTCTCCTGTCTTCAGGTGCTTTGGAGAATCATTTAATCTCTCTTCTCTGTCATAGCTTTTTATAAACATACTCAGTACCACCATCCAAGTCATTAGACGAAGTGTTAAAGGAGTACCAGGCCCACAACTTAATCTCTACCCACCTCACTCTAGTTTGATGAGGATTAATTGATGAGCATTTTTGGATTTGGTTTTCAAGCCAGATGTCAGTCTTTCTAGTAGATCTACCATCATGCCATACTTTGCTGAACAGAAAATTAAGGGGCATAGATACATAGACTTAAAACCAGAAATATTTCTGTTGGGTATTATACCAGAAAAAATATAATAAAGGTGTCAGAGTTTTGGCAGCATGGCTAGTATTATGAGATAAACCCAAGAGCAAAAATACAGCACACAGAGCCTTAATACAATTAATAGTGGTACAGAAATATATACAGACATGCACATGGAGATAAATTCCCTTACCATTCACTAGGACCAGGGGAGACACTAGGACCAGGGGAGACATGATAGCAGTGTTCCGATATCTCAGAGGGTGCCACAAAGAAGAGGGAGTCAAACTATTCTCCAAGGCACCTGGGGGCAGGACAAGAAGCAATGGGTGGAAACTAATCAAGGAGAGAAGCAACTTCAAACTAAGGAGAAATTTCCTGACAGTTAGAACAATTAACCTCTGGAACAGCTTGTCTCCAGAAGTTGTGAATGCCCCAATTCTGGAAGTCTTTAAGAAGATGTTAGATAGCCATTTGTCTGAAATGGTATAAGGTTCCTGCCCATGCAGGGGGTTGGACTAGACTAGGTTGGTCTGCTATTGTATTGTATTGTATTGTATTGTACTATGGACACAAGGAGAGAAAATGAATACATGATGAGAGAGAGAGAAACACCTTCTAATAGGTGTTATCTATTGTATAGACGTGTGGATCTCCCATCAGAGTCTTAAACCATAGCTGCTATGAACCAGCCACATTTCATCAGCTTACTGATTATAGCTTACAAGCTTTCAGCAGCTGGCAGCTATTAAATCCTCAGTACCTTGACAAAAGGGAATATGTACTACATGTGGTAGTATACTACAGTGGCTAGAATTATATTGGCACAAAACTGGAAGAGTATAGAGATCCCTACAGAAGAGAATGTAATAAAATATTAGAATGTGCAGAAATGGACAGATTAACACTTAAAATTAAAGACAGGGAAGACAGTGAATATTTCTTAATATGGGATTCATTCTATCAATGGCTATTGAGTAGAAACAGAGTTAGATTTTTTTAAAATACAAGAGCATGACTAATTCTGTAAAAATGATTTACTAAATGGATAAGTAAGCGCTATTGTCACTATATATTTATTAGCAATGTTATGAGATTTCATTATTATTATATGATGACTACTAATGTTATGAATGCTATTGTTATTATGATGATTATTACTCAGACCAACTATACCTAGACAACACACTGTTTATATATAAATATTGAAATTTTCACTCTTTCTATAAAATAAAATGGGCCTTTTACTGCTTTACTGCAGTTAAGATAGTAAGATAGTTTATGTAAACAGCATTTCCTTATAAGGAAGGTTACTGAATCAACAGAATGAAATTAATTTAGTTTGACAAGAGTGGTCCAAATATCGTTTTCAAGGTACTTAAAGACTGATTGCTCCATAATTTGCTGTAGCATCTTCCTGGGTGTCCATGACAGATTAACTGGGCTTTGGGTTGACGGAGTATGCAATCTCATTTCTTCTTCTCTTTTTGAAGATGGGGATAACATTTACCCTCTTTAAGTCATCTGTATTTTATCTTTGCTGTAGCATTTCTCAGAAATGGGGAAAGCAGCTGAATCCATAAAACAATGTAAATTGAACAGCAGATTGTCTTCCTCTCCAGAGTTGTAAAAGGAAGATTCAGGGGATGCCGTGCTGTCTTTATTAGGGGTAGGGAATGGCTTAATGACAGCTAGATTTCAAATCATATTCAGTGATACCTCGGTACTACTGTTTATTGGTTCCAGGAGGCATGATGAGTATCAAAAATGATGAGTACCAAACAAAGGTAGTGAGTCTGCCAACACCCACAAGTTCGCCCACAATTTCAGAGACCCACAACTTCAGAGCTGAAGAAACTTCTTGGAAAGAAGGAAAACATCTTCAAAGAAAAGCAAGAAGGTCCATTTGCCTCCTGAAAAAAGCACCTTTGGGACAACCATGATCTGGATGACTGAGAATCTCCATTTTAGCTTTGCACTTTGGGAACACCCTTCAAATGGTGCAGGAGTAAGAACAGATTTCCAGAAAAATTGCAGACTACAGGAACCATTTGTGTTTCAAGTTTGAGAGGCAGACAACACAAACTCATCCCCAACAGCCTGCACTTGTCTTCAACAGTGAACAGCCTGCACTTATCTTCAACAGTGAACAGACACAGAAAACATCCTGCAGCCAAGAAGGCTCCACACCCATTTGCACTACTCGGGTGACCAAGAGGACACAAAGAAACCTCCAAGTGGCCTCAATGACTCTCTAAAAGGATGCAAATGACCAGCTGCCTGCAAGGAATATAAATCCTCCCATTCCCCAACATCCAATCATAGCTGAAGAATCTTCTTGGATGAGAAGCACAACATCTTCAAAGAAGAACAAGAAAGTCCAGCTGCCTCCTGAAAAAGCACCTTTGGGACCCACACATTTCAGCTTGTGCATTGAGTACCAAACAAACAATGAGTATGGGGGCAAGATTTTTTGCATCAAAGTGCATTGAGTACCAAATGTGATGAGTTCCAAAGCAATTGAGTACCCAAGATACCACTGTATTGTTTCCCGTAGCTTTCTCTTAGCAGGTTCACTAAAATAGAGAATAATCTTGATGCCTGCACCAGTACAGCTCAATAATTTTAGTTTCTGGTATTATGGACTCCAGAAACCTATTGACAACCATGTGTATAACATTGGTGGGAAGAAATCTTAAAAGAACTAAGTAAATAAGAGGAAGGACCTGTAACCATATACATGTTCAGAGATATAAGGTGCTGCAGAGATGGGTATGTTTACCACTAACTTATCAACTGCTGATTTCTGGTCATTGTCTACCTGTCCAGTGTTTAGAGTTTAGAGTTTATTGGTTTTTTATACCGCCCTACTCCCGAAGGACTCAGGGCGGTGTTCAGCCAGAATAAAAAACAAATATATAAAAGTTAAAAGAAGGCTTTTAAAAGACATAATTAAACTATTGGCTGAAACATGGAAAAAAACCAAACTAACCCTGATTAAAATAATAAAAATTTAAATTTAAAAATCATGTTTTATGCCAGGCCGGCTTGTTGGAAGAAAAAGGTTTTGAGACCACGGCGGAAGGTGCGTAAGTCAGGGATGGTTCTTAATTCCGGGGGCCATTCGTTCCAGAGGACAGGTGCTCCCACGGAGAAGGCTCTCCCCCTGGGTGTCGCCAGTCGACATTGTCTAGCCGACGGCACCATGAGGAGACCCCCTCTATGGGAGCGTACGGGCCAGGTGTGGATCCATGACCTTAATCTAGAGGTCTTTGCATTAACTACAGTGAATTGCAGTGTTCATCTGCAGAGGTGTTATTCAGTAGGTTCGGGCCAGTTCGGGTCAGTTCGAATGAACTAGTAGCAGAAATTTTGAGTAGTTTGGAGAACAGGCAAATACCACCTCTGGCTGGCCCCGCCCTCCCGCCACTGTCGTTCCCTGTCCTATATTCCCTTATTTTTTAGGTCGGCTCACCAGCGCTGACATCAAGGGCAGTCTTTGAATGCTGTGCGCATGTGCAAAATGCGTGTTAGTCACACACACAAAAAGCGAGCACGCGCGGAAAGCGTTCTCTCAGGAAAAGATTTGGAATCCCACCACTGTTCATCGGCGAGTAGAATTATAGTCAGATGCGACTTTTTCTTCCTGAGAAATATTCCCTGCGTAAAACTGAAAGCTGATTTATAATTATATGACATCCACAATGAAGATAAACATCAGGCTTCAAGCGTGCCAAATTTTGTTCTAAATCACAGAGTTACAGGAGGATGTGTGGAACACTTGGGATGGGTTTACGAAATAGGCCTTCATCTCCCCTTGCCTCACACCATCTCGCAGTCGAAAGCATCGCGAAGACTTTGTGTGTTTTTAAAAGTTTCAAAAAACCCTATCAGGCACTCCTTGGTAATTAGTCAACTACCTGCTGTGCCAGCTCAGATGAACAACCAGGGTTCACTTTAACAGTGGGAATGTTCTCTTGGCACGAGCCCACAGAGGATGTAGAGATCGTATCCATCTAGCTGCTGTTCTTGAACTGAGCTGCTATGGAGCTTGGGGGTTATAAATAGGAAGACCTGGAAGAGGCTGACAGATTGTTGTGTAGCTTCCCTCAAGGTGACATTGGAGAAAAATGGAGTACATGAAAATAGACAGGAGGCCCCAATCAGAGGGCCCAGCATGGATTTCTGTTTGAGCGGTCAAAGCTAACAGTGCTATTTTGACGGAAGCCTCATGAAGCTTGTTGGCTTGCTTAAATGCCCACTGTTCTTCAGAATGATAGCCGCAGTAGATGGAAAGTCTTCATGCCTGCTGTGGTAATGTTGTCGGGGCCTTTTTGGGGTGGGGGGTGGGAGGAAATGAAGAGAAATGCAATGAAGGCTGAAAGAATAGCAGGTTCATGAGCCCACTTGTCCTCTTTTCCTTCCTGGGTCTCTTACACAATACCTTCATTTTTCCTGCCTCGATTCTCGAAAATAATTTTGAGCCGACTTGTGGTTATCCTACCTCTCCCTGTCTCAGAACCCTGGGAAGTAAAACAAAGAGGTCCATAATAATCACCCCACAGGCAGTCACCCCCCTCCCCAGAAGAAGAAAACCTAAAATAAATAAAAGCCCTCTTGGCAGGAAAAGCTTCCATCTTGTTTCTTTTATTTTTGGGTGAAGCTTAGTTAAATAAACTAGAGTAGGTTGATCACAATGCGCAATCGCACAAAGCCATTCTGTGTGAATTAAGAATAAAGGAATAACAGAGTTGGAAGGGACCTTGGAGGTCTTCTAGACCAAGGGTCTCCAACTGTTGCAACTTTAAGTTTGAAGGACTTCAGCTCCCAGAATTCTCCACCCAGCTTTGGTGGCTGGAGAATTCTGGGAGCTGACGTCCTTCAGACTTAAAGTTGCAAAGGTTGGAGACCCCTGTTCTAGTGCAACCCCTGCTCAAGCGGGAGACCTTATACCAGGGTTGTCCAATTCAATTTCATTGAGGGCTGCATCAGGGTTGTGTTTGACTTCGGGGGGGGGGGCGCGGGGGGGCATGGCCAGCTTGATGTCACTCCTGTTGGGGGCACCTGTGGTGGCTCAATTGCTCTGCCAGCGAAAACAGGCTCCCGAGCTCCATTTTTGGCTGCCATGACCTCCTGCAACCCTCTGCCAGTGAAAATGGAGCTTGGGAGGGTCATGGTACTTCTGCCCGTTTTCGCTGGCAAAAGCATCATGGGTCGTCCTTCACTGTTTCCAGAGCGGTCCTGTGGGCCAGATCGAATTACCCCATGGGTCAGATTGGGCCCCCGGGCCTTGAGTTTAACACCCTTGCCTTATACCATTCCAGACCATTGGCTGTCCAGTCTTTTCTTAAGAACTCCATGGATGAAGTACCTACAACTTCTGAAGGCAAGCTAGTCCACAGGTTAATTGTTCTCACTATTAGCAAGTTTCTCCTTAATTCTAGGTTGCTTCTCTCCTTCAATAGTTTCCAATCCATCCATGGTTTCTTGTCTTGCCTTCTGGTGCTTTGAAAAATAGGTTGACCACCTCCCCTTCTTTGGGGCAGCCCCTCAAATATTGGAACACTGCTATCACGTCATCCTTAGTGACATGATCACTCAAGTGACCACACTTGGATAGAATTATAATCGCATAAAACTGAAAAAAAAGACCTCTCCACTTTCTTAACTGATTTGAGGATTTTTAAAAATAAATAAATATAGGTTTCATATCCCTCTTTAGCCACTTCAATTAACATAGGCCGTGGCTTTGTGTCTCTTGAACTGGATCTCATATCTCCAGCAATAACGTCTATAGCCAATCTGATTATATACCAATTACATTGTACTCTCACCAAGGAACCATCACACATTTGATACAATAATTGAACTCTTCATTATCATGACTAACAATTAGTAAGACTCCCACCCTTCCTGTTTAATGGTCAGTGTATTAAACCTATTTTAAGAATAAATTCTTAGGGATATGAAACCGGAAACTTCATAGGGGCAAAGGATGTAGTCGGTATGTGGGTGCGCACACACATGTCAGTAAGGCATCAATGACCATTCTGATACCAAAGACTAAGTCTGGACTGTTTTACTATGAAGAATTATAACATTCATCAGATTAATTGAAAAAAGAACACGCCCTCCTAAAGAAGATTTTTTGGGGGAGATTATTGTTGTGGCCCACCAGCCCACCAAGTCTGGCGACAGACTTGGATGAGGAGGAGGCTGGGGAGGAACATGGGCAGGGGTGGGTTTCAAATTTTTTAGAACCTACTCTGTAGGTGTGGCCTATTTTGTAGGCGTGGCTTGGCAGTCATGTGACAGGGTGGGAGTGGCCACCTTTTAAAATGTGGTGCAACTCATTTAACAACGCTCTTGCTTAGCAACCAAAATTTTGGACTCAATTGTGATGATAAATTCTTTCTTTCTTTCTTTCTTTCTTTCTTTCTTTCTTTCTTTCTTTCTTTCTTTCTTTCTTTCTTTCTTTCTTTCTTTCCTTCCTTCCTTCCTTCCTTCCTTCCTTCCTTCCTTCCTTTTTTCCTTCCTTTCCTTTCCTTCCCATTGGGTCACTGGCAGCGGTGGGCCAGATTTACTTCCAGGTACGCCAGTGGAACCCCCTCTCACCGGTTCTCTAAATTTCACCAACCGGTTCTCGCGAGTAGGTGCGAACCTGCAGAAACCCACCCCTGAACATGGGCCAGTCCTGGAGTCTGGGGAAGGCTCTGATGAGGTCTCTGTGTGGAGGCAGAGACAGTTATCAGCTGCCTTCAGAGTCAGGCATCAGTGAGGCAGATGAACAGCTGGAGCCTGTTCCTAGATGAAGGGAACAGCTAAAGAACAGGGGCCGACTTGGGAGTAAGGCCACAGTTGGATGATGAATGGCCCCTCCCAGAGGAAATAATAGAGGAGCGAAAGGGGAGTGGAGTTTGCAGGAGACAATTGGTTCGCTTCATTGATTCATGACTCTCCGAGACTCCTTGCCAAGTTTTGCAGATATCGGCCTGGCAGCTCTCCAAGCCAGATAAGGTCTGTGACTGTAAATCCTCCCTTGAAAGACTTTGCTGGATGTAAATTCACAGTAAATTATTAAAAGGGGACAAGGAGTTTGCTTCATGCTCTTGGGAAGCCTAGGTCAGAACACTTAAAGAAAAGAATAAGGAAGGAAAGGTTACCAGAGCTGCCTAAACAAATATTGCAATAATAATTTGGTTGGGAATCGCAATTCACATACAACACCGTGGAATTCTTGGCGCCTTCTGAGCTAGATTGTTTGCTTGCAGATGTTTTATTACCGAACTAGGTAACACCATCAGTGCAAGTGAGTGTGGAGGCTGCTACTTCTTTATAAGTTGTTGGCTTGCAGGCTGGGGATTTGGGGGAGTGGAAGTTCATACCTCTTAAAGCTGCCATGCTTGAGAAGTATAGGATTAAATAATCCTTGTGAGATCCAGGCAATGGGGTGGCAAGAGACAATAAGAAGGACAATTAATGTTATCTTGAAGGTGCTGGACCTAATTCTAGACTCAAAGAAGCTTCCTTATTGGTATTGCCAGCGCAATATCAATGAAGAAGAAAAATAACAGTTCCCAAAAGAAACCAGCATGGCTGCATAAAGAACTCTCTGACAAATTGAAAGACAAAAAGGATAAATATAAAAAGTGGAAAAAGGGGGACATAACTAAGGCAAAATATCAGCAAGTAGCCCGAGCCTGTAAAGATGAAGTGAGGAAAGCTAAGGCTCGCAATGAAGAAAGGCTTGCCAAAAAAGTAAAAAATAACAAAAAAAGCTTCTTCCAACATGTTAAAAACAAGAAAAAAGTTAAGGAAACAATTGGTCCTCTGCTGGGAGAAAATGACAAGAAGATGATAAGCAACAGGGAGAAAGCAGAACTATTTAACTCTTTTTTTGCATCTGTCTTTACACAAAGGGATAAAACAGTCCAACCAATCAAAAACAGCACCACAAAAATCAGATTAGGAACACAAGTTGAAATAGGGAAGAAAATGGTAAGTGAGCATCTGTCTGCCCTGGATGAGTTCAAATCACCAGGACCGGATGGATTACACTCCAGGGTTCTGAAGGAACTGGCAGACGAGATCTCAGAACCACTGAACTATATCTTTCAGAGATCCTGGAGCACCGGGGAACTGCCAGAAGACTGGAAAAGAGCTGATGTGGTTTCCATCTTCAAAAAAGGAAAAAAAACAGATCCAGGAAACTATAGACCCATCAGTCTGACCTCAATACCAGGAAAGATTCTGGAAAAGATAATTAAACAACAAATAAGTGAACACCTAGAAGCAAACAAAGTAATAGCCAAAAGCCAACATGGGTTTGTCAAAAACAGATCATGCCAGACTAATCTAATTGCATTCTTTGACAAAGTGACAAAATTAGTGGACCAGAGGAATGCTGTTGATATAATTTACTTGGACTTCAGTAAGGCATTTGATAAAGTAGACCATAACCTACTATTAGATAAAGTAGAAAATTGTGGGTTAGACAGCACCACCACCAAATGGATTCGCAACTGGCTGACCAACCGCACTCAACGTGTAGTCCTCAATGGAACTGCATCTACATGGAAGGAAGTATGCAGTGGAGTTCCCCAAGGCTCTGTTTTAGGTCCAGTACTCTTTAACATCTTCATCAACGATTTGGATGAGGAGATAAATGGGGAACTCATCAAATTTGCAGACGACACCAAGCTGGCAGGAATAGCCAACACTCCAGAAGATAGGCTTAAGATACAGAAGGATCTAGACAAACTTGAACATTGGGTACTATCTAACAAAATGAAATTCAATTGTGAAAAAAGTAAGGTTCTACATATAGGCAAGAAAAACAAATGCAGAAGGACAGTATAGGTGGTACCTTGCTCAATAGTAGCAACTGTGAGAGGGATCTAGGAATCTTAGTGGACAACCATTTAAATATGAGCCAGCAGTGTGCAGCAGCTGCCAAAAAAGCCAACACAGTTCTAGGCTGCATAAACAGAGGGATAGAATCTAGATCACGTGAAGTGTTAATGCCACTTTATAATGCCTTGGTAAGGCCACACTTGGAATACTGCATACAGTTTTGGTCGCCACGATGTAGAAAAGATGTGGAGACTCTGGAAAGAGTGCAGAGAAGAGCAACCAAGATGATTAGGGAACTGGAGACTAAAACATATGAAGAACGGTTGCAGGAGCTGGGTATGTCTAGTTTGATGAAGAGAAGGACGAGGGGAGACATGATAGCAGTGTTCCGATATCTCAGAGGGTGCCATAAAGAAGAGGGAGCCAAACTATTCTCCAAGGCACCTGGGGGCAGGACAAGAAGCAATGGGTGGAAACTAATCAAGGAGAGAAGCAACTTAGAACTAAGGAGAAATTTCCTATCAGTTAGAACAATTAACCTCTGGAACAGCTTGCCTCCAGAAGTCGTGAATGCCCCAACCCTGGAAGTCTTCAAAAAGATGTTAGATAGCCATTTGTCTGAAATGGTATAAGGTTCCTGCCCACGCAGGGGGTTGGACTAGAAGACCTACAAGGTACCTTCCAACTCTGCTATTGTATTGTATTGTATTTAAGGAATCAATGTTTTTAATCTGGTGTCTGGTATGGGATGTATTTGTTCCTGTACTCAAGGTTACACTTAGCCCATTAAACTATTTTTGATTGACATTTAAAAAAAGCTTTTTTCACCTTTCTTCTATTTCACATTTTACTACAGTAAAAATATTTTCTAACAGAATAACAGGTTGAAAGGGACCTTGGAGGTCTTCTAATCAAACCGCCTGCTCAGGCAGGAAACCCTATAACATTTCAGGCAAATGGTTATCCAATCTCTTCTAAAAACATCCAGTGTTGAAATACCCACAACATCTGGAGGCAAGCCGTTCCACTGATCAATTGTTCTCAGTGTCAGGAAATTCCGAGGTTTGTTCTCTCCTTGGTTTGTTTCTATCCATTGCTTCTTGTCCTGCCTGTTTTGGAGTAGAGGTTGACCTTCTCTTCCTTGTGGCAGCCCCTTAGATATTGGAACACTGCTATCATGTCAGGATAATCAAGCATGACTTCTTAGGTGCAGACAATCCTAAAGGAAGCCACTTATCTTGATCCATTATAAAATTGGCATCAGAAGATGCCACAAGACAGTTGAAAGAAATGTCCTTCTGGGTTCTAGCTCCAAGTGGGGAAAAAGACACTGGAAACATGGAGGCTGCTTGGAAAGATGGTTTAATGGTGGACAGGACCACGTGGCTTGAGTCCTGGACAGAAAAGGGGGATCACATGCTTCAATGTTGGTGAAGAGGAAGAGAAGGGGCGAGGAAGGAGCTGCTAGGCTTTTTATAACCTGTTCCTCTCCACCTCTCTGTTTCCTGTCCCCGTGTAAGAACTGTATTCTGATTGGTTGTCAGACTCCCACGGGACCATGCAGGGGCAGCTCTCTAAATTGCGTTTTGAATCCAGGTTTGGTTGAGTTCTCAGATGCCATGTGGTGAGTTTCTGTGAAAAGCTGATACTACCTTTATTATGTAAAGTACTAGTGTCAGGCTTTAATGGTTGTTGTTTTTTTGTGATCAACCAAAGGAATTAGTTATTGATCTCTCAGATAGTTTGAATACCACCAACCATAGTATCATGTTAGATTCATTAAAAGGAAGCTCCGATTTGCATGTGTTCCATGCGTCTTGAGATACTGAAACACTGCTATCATGTCTCCCCTAGTCCGTTTTTTCATCAAACTGGACCTACCCAGTTCCTCCAAACATTCTTTATTTTCTTGTTCTGGCACATCCCCGGCTTTTCAGATCATTATAGAAGATATCTCAGGATTATTTCTCTCTTTAGATCTCACCAATGTATTTTGTAGCAGTAGGAAGGATAATTTTGCTAACTCTTTGTCTGCAATTTCCACGTTGGCTACTAAGGAGAAGTCCCTTGCTTCAACTTGAGGCCTGGCATTCCCCAGTGGACCACTTGGGGCTTCTGCCAAAGGCCAGCTCGGTTTCATTATTCATGTGTTATTTCGCATTCACCCTGGTCACCCAAAGGCTCCTGTGTAGCTGTAGTTGTTTCCTAGCAATAGCGAGGCTTGTGCTGAATACAATTCCAGCTATTGCCATTGACGTAGCTGTCGGAGGGTAGCTAGGAAGCTGTGTTTGGCTCCCAGCAATAGCAAAAGTTTTGGGAAAGCCCATAGCTGGGTGCATAACTGGCTTTCAGGCCTATCCAATTGCTTGGGGCTCTCTAGGACATAACCTCTCCTGGCTTGAAAAGCTATTATCCCTCCCATTCTTATTTTTTTTTCATACTCAGACAAAGACAGTCAGTTGAGTATTCAGCTGGACAAAAGGTTAGTTTAGAAAGCTTTCAGTTAGTTTTGCATAGGGGGGATTGAATGAGATTCAAGCTGGCCTCCCTGAAATCCCTCTCCAAAGCTTGAATGGTTGATGTTAGAGAACGTGGTTTTTTTAATGGATTTTCTACTTGCTTCTCTTCTCTCCCAGAGGCAGTGGAGACAATTCACAATAATTAACTCAACAAAGGGGTGTCGGAATTACCTGAGAGCTTGATTAGCATATGTATGGCGGAAAGGACCCAATATCTTACTATAGGCCGAGGTTTTTTGTTGTTGTTGTTATTTTGCAATCCAAGCCAGCTATCTTTCAAACTTTATTCTATTTTTTAAAGTTCTTTTAATTTTTTATTCTCTTACATGCAGTTATAGGTATACATTCACATACCCGTATTTTTCAGAGTATAAGACGCACCAAGGTTTTGAAGAGGCAATTTTTTAAAAAAATAGGTAGGTAGATAGAGGGAGAGAGAGAGAGAGAAATACAGTAGGTAGGTAGGGAGAGAGAGAGTAGGTAGGTAGGTGGGTAGGTAGATAAAGGGATATATATAGAGAGAAATAGAGAGAGAAATACAGTAGGTAGGTAGGGAGAGAGGGAGGGAGAGAGAGAGAGAGAGTAGGTAAGTAGGTAGATGTTTCCAGGTGTATTTATCCATGTGCTGGAGAAGGAAATCTCTGACAATCTGCAGCATCTGAAGACTTTGTTTCTGCTGGCACAGCACTTGATCATTGTAATTTTCATTAATCAGTTAAAGAGCTTTCCAAAAGGAAAAAAAAAGTTTTTGCACTCTGCAAACCTTCCAAAAACGGCCTGTTTTTCACAAAAATGGGCCTTTTTTTTTTAAAGGCATGAATAGTCGGGGGGGGGGGCCTTGCAGAGTACAAAAAATGGACCACTTTTGCTCGTTTTTGCCCCCCCCAGGAACATTCTACCAGCATCCTAAAGGTTGTTCATACCTTTAAAAAAAAAAGGGCCTGTTTTTGCAAAAAACGGGCTGTTTTTGGTTGGTTTGCAGAGTGCAAAAACTTTTTTTTTTTAGTTTTCCTCTTCAAAACCTTGGTGCGTCTTATACTCCAGTGTGTCTTACACTCCGAAAAATATGGTAACAACCATGTGACTAACTTAAGAACTGCCGTGATTCATTTAACAAGCGTGGCAAGAAAGGTCATGAAATAGGCAACATTCACTTAACTGTTTAGCTTAGCAACAGAAATTTTGGATTCAATTGTGGTTCTAAGTCAAGGACTAGGTAAGTCAAAAAAACTATAGTTTTGACAGGAAATTGACTGGCCCCTGGAGGGCAAAGGAGTGAAATAAGTCTCTCCTTATTTATTCAACTTATATGCTGAATACATATTAAGGGAAACTATATTGGAAGAAATTTTAAAATTGAAGTTTTAAAATTGGAAGACGAAAAATCAATAACCTGCAGGAAGCTGATGGCGCTGCTCTGAGAGCTGAAAATAGAACGGATGTGCAAACTCTACTAATAAAAGTCAAGGAGCCCAATGAAAAAAAATGAGACTAAAATATAATATAAAGACCAAACTAATGATAACAGATGGAACGATCCTCTAGAACTGACCATGAAGATACTGAAGTGGTAGGTGGCATATAATCAATCAATGGACCCATACCAACATGGCTGCATATATGAAGAAGAGAATGAACCTATTGAGATATATGTTGAACTTGAAGCCAACTAGCTGGTTCATTAAATTTTTTGATGGCTAGAAAAATTGTTCTATAGCTTTCCACAGAATTTCTCATTCGGTATAATGAGGTTTTAGTTTGGGGAAATTTATCATTTTCAGTAGAAGAATGGAGTGTGGCTGGACACCATTAAAGCTGACACCAGCCAGAGCATAGAACCGTGATGGCGAACCTATGGCACGCCTGCTGGAAGTGGCGGCATGCAGAGCCACCTCTCCTGGCATGCCGGCCATTGCCTGTTGCTCTAACCGGTTCTGGCGTGCACATGCATGCTGGCTAACTGGTCTTCGCACATGTACTCGTCCCGGAAACCAGAAGACCAGGTGATTGGCGTGCAGGAGCTTGCTGGAAACCGGAAGCTCAGTTTCCCGGTGTGCGCATATGCGCTGGGGAACTGCTCTTCCGGTTTCAGGCGGTCCTGCGTGTGCGTACCAGGAGCTGCTCTTATGGTTTCCAGTGCTCCCCCCACAATGTATGCACACTCCTGTTTTGGCACTCAGTGCAGAAAGGATTCGCCAATACTGGCATAGAACAACTCAAAGAATAATGCAATATTGAAGATGGAGAGACCTGGCCTATAGAATTGCCAAGAGTTGGACATGAGTAAATGGATAACATCAGAATAACAGAGTTGGAAGGGACCTTAGAGGTCTTCTAGTCCAACCCCTTACTCGAGCATTAGACCGTCTATCATTCCAGACAAATGGCTGTCCAGTCTCTTCTTAAAAGCCTCCAGTGTTGGAGCACCCACAACTTCTGGAGGGAAGCCGTTCCACTGATTAATTGTTCTCACTGTTAAGGAATTTCTCCTTAGTTCGAGGTTGCTTCTCTCCCTGATTACTTTCCATCCATTGCTTCTTATCTTACATTCTGGTGCATTGCGAAATAAATTGAGACCTCCCTCTTCTTTGTGGTAGCCCCTGAAATATTGGAACACTGCTAACATGTCACCCCTAGCCCTTCTTTTCCCTAGATTACACTAACCATTCTTCATGTGTTTTAGCCTGCAGACCACTAATGGTTTTTGTTGCTCTTTTCTGCTCTTCACTCTTTTAAGATTCTCAACATCTCTTCTATAATATGGGGAGCCAAACTGGATGCAAGATTCCAAGTGTGGTCTTACCCGGGTGTTATAAAGCAGTTCTAGTATTTCATGTGATCTTGAGTCGATCCTTTTGTTAATGCAACCTAGGATTGCATTGGCTCTTTTGGTTGCCGCCACATACTACTGGCTCATATTTAAGTGATTGTCCACTGAGACTCCAAGATCCCTCTCATGGTTACTGCTATTGAGGCAGATTTCACCTAATCTGTCCCTGTACACTTGACTCTTCCTCCTCCTCCCTCTTCTTCCTTCCTTCCTTCCTTCCTTCCTTCCTTCCTTCCTTCCTTCCTTCCTTCCTTCCTTCCTCTCTTCTTCTTCTTTTCCTTCCTTCCTTTCTCTCTTCTTCTGCTCCTTCCTTCCTTCCTCTCTTCTTCTTCTTCCTTCCTTTCTCTCTCCTCCTCCTTCCTTCTTTTCTCTCTTCTTTCTTCTTCGTCTTCATCATCGTCTTCTTCTTTTCCTTCCTTCCTTCCTTCCTTCCTTCCTCTCTTCTTCTTCTGCTCCTTCCTTCCTTCCTTCCTCTCTTCTTCTTCTTCTTCTTCTTCTTCTTCTTCTTCTTCTTCTTCTTCTTCTTCTTCTTCTTCTTCTTCTTCTTCTTCTCCTTCTCCTTCTCCTTCTCCTTCTCCTTCTCCTTCCTTCCTCCTCCTTCCTTTCTTCCTCCTCCTTCCTTCCTTCGTTCCTTCCTTCCTTCCTTCCTCCTCCTCCTCCTCCTCTTCTCCTTCTCCTTCTCCTTCTTCCCTCCCCTCCTCCTCCTCCCCTACCTCCCTTCCTCCCTCCCTCCCTTCCTTCCTTCCTCCTCCTCCTCCCCCCTTCTTCTTCCCCTTCTCCTCCTCCTTCCTCTTCCTCCTCTTGTTCTTCCCAGAGGGAAGCAGCACAAAAAAGTCTCCTCTTGGGTCCTGTCAGAGAACATTCTTTAGCACAACATGCTCCTTCTGCACCTTCTGCCAGACCCAATAGGTAGGGTGGGTAGATGTAATGGGGAAGAGATAGTCCCTCAAACAACCCAGCCTCGTGTCATGTAGAGTTTTAAGCCAACAATCCATTTTTTGGCAACACCGATTCCTCTGAAGAGACATGTCACCTTTCAGGTTTCGAATATTTTATAGCTCTCCTTCCTGTTAGATTTTGCTTTTGATTCATGATAATAGGAAACAAACAATCAGCAAGAGCAGAAAGACTGTTTGATGAGTCTTTGCCATGGAAAATAGGAGGTTGGTTAATTGCAGAACCACCTGCAATCATTCAGATGGGAGCATCTTGGCTTCAGCTGCAGTGGTTGCAAAAGCTCTAAAGTCCTCTTTGGAAGCAGCTGTAGACTCTGGGAATGAGGGAAGGTTGACAGGCCCAATTGTTTTTTACTGGTGGGTTCCAAGATAGCTGTTCACTATCCCTGGGAAAACATCCCTGATTCATTGGCATGAAGATGCAACACAAATGTCACCAGCAACCCCCGACCTCTCTTTTTAGGATGAACATAAAAAACAGAGACGGAAATTGGGAAGTAGAATGGAGGGGGGAACTGTGAGCAATTGCAAACACAGATAATTGGCCACAAGGCACGATGGCTCATCTACCATGCTGTAATGTGAGATGCAATTAACTCTCTTGCTCCTCTTCCAGCTTTGAATATTTATGGAAACGCAGAGAGCAAGGGTAACTGATCTTTGGTGTGTAAGCAAAAGCCAGAGATGTGTAGCTCCCAGGCTCCCTATTACACCATTTTAGTCTTTGGCGTTGTGAGTTTCCTAACACAATCTGGGCTTGTTTGCCTGCTCGTTGGTTGAGGATGTTCCCTTTCATCCTCAAAGACATAGTTTAACCAACAGAACAAGGGTGACATCAACTCCCCTCAATTAACTTGCTAAATAGTCAAGAGAAAGGATGGCCAAAGACAAGCCATTAGTTGTCACCATTCTATAAACAGATAATTAGGGGGAAATCGTATCATTTAGTTACTATTGTGGAAGCCGCATTAGTATCACTATTGAACTGCTAGAATGCTTTACTACTGATAGCAAGAACGTCTGTAGTGTTTTCCTTTGTTTTATGACATCAATGCCTCTCAATTAACTTGCTAAATAGTCAAGAGAAAGGATGGTCAAAGACAAGCCATTAGTTGTCACCATTCTATAAACAGATAATTAGGGGAAAATCATATACAATAATACAATAATACAATAGCAAAGTTGGAAGGGACCTTGTAGGTCTTCTAGTCCTGCGTGGGCAGGAACCTTATACCATTTCAGACAAATGGCTATCTAACATCTTTTTAAAGACTTCCAGGGTTGGGGCATTCACAACTTCTGGAGGCAAGCTGTTCCAGAGGTTAATTGTTCTAACTGTCAGGAAATTTCTCCTTAGTTCTAAGTTGCTTCTCTCCTTGATTAGTTTCCACCCATTGCTTCTTGTCCTGCCCCCAGGTGCCTTGGAGAATAGTTTGGCTCCCTCTTCTTTGTGGCACCCTCTGAGATATCGGAACACTGCTATCATGTCTCCCCTGGTCCTTCTCTTCATCAAACTAGATATACCCAGCTCCTGCAGCCGTTCTTCATATGTTTTAGTCTCCAGTTCCCTAATCATATTGGTTGCTCTGCACTCTTTCCAGAGTCTCCATGTCTTTTCTACATCGTGGCGACCAAAACTACATGCAGTATTCCAAGTGTGGCCTTACCAAGGCACTATACAGTGGCATTAACACTTCACGTGATCTAGATTCTATCCCTCTGTTTATGCAGCCTAGAACTGTGTTGGCTTTTTTGGCAGCTGCTGCACACTGCTGGCTCATATTTAAATGATTGTCCACTAGGATTCCTAGAGCCCTCTCACAGTTGCTACTATTGATATCATTTAGTTACCATTATGGAAGCCGTGTTAGTACCACTATTGAACTGCTAGATTGCTTTACTACTGACAGCAAGAAGGTCTGTAGTGTTTTCCTTTGTTTTGCTTCTAAATACTGTTGATTTAGGTACAAGCATCCCTTCATTATTCTAGGGTGGCTCAGTGGCTAAGACGCTGAGCTTGTCAATCAGAAAGGTCAGCAGATCGGCAGTTCGAATCCCTAGCACCGGGTAGTGGAATGAGCTCCTGTAGCGTGTCCCAGCTTCTGCCAACCTAGCAGTTCGAAAGCATGTAAAAATGCAAGTAGAAAAATAGGAACCACCTTTGGTGGGAAGGTAAGAGCATTCTGTGTGCCTTCGGCATTGAGTCATGCCGGCCACATGACCATGGAGTTGTCTTCGGACAGCGCTGGCTCTTCGGCTTTGAAACAGAGGTGAGCACTGCCCTCTAGAGTCAGGAACAACTAGCACATATGTGTGAGGGGAACTTTCCCTTTATCCCTTCATTATACAGTACAAAGCTTTGCTACAAGAGAGAGCTCTTTATTGTCTTAATAAAAAGAGACGGGAGATGTATTCTTTCGTGGAACAAAGCAAGAGTCTGTTTAGAACAGGGGTCTCCAACCTTTACAACTTTAAGTCTGAAGGACTTCAGCTCCCAGATTTCTCCAGCCAGCTTTGCTGGGAGCTGAAGTCCTTCAGACTTAAAGTTGCAAAGGTTGGAGACCCCTGGTTTAACGTTCATCACAGCTCCTAGTTTGTTTGTGAACACATTTGCTAAGTCCTCAGACTTAATATCAAGCACTCCCATTGGCTAAAGGTCACACTCAGTTTGGGCGGGAGAATTACAGGCTCTCTATTGGTTAATTGTCTGACCGCTGACTCTATATAAGAGCTGTCAGATGGGTGGTTCTTTGTTACAGTTTGGTTCAGTTCGTATTAAACAGTTTAAAGCAGCTCCCTGCCTCCATGTTTTTACCTCAGAGAACAGTCTTGAGCACTGGCGACGAGGATGGGATGACATACCTGTTGCTCCTGACTGTCCAGCGTTGGAGGCAGCCCATGATCCACCCGATGCTTCACCATCGACCAAAGAGGCGGGGGAAGAATATTCTTCTCCTACGGTGGCCGAGCAGACACCACGACGTTCGGGTCGGATCCGCCGTAGACCCGCCCATTTGCGAGACTACGTCTGCGCAATCCAGGGGAAAGGGGTGCTAAGTCCTCAGACTTAATATCAAGCACTCCCATTGGCTAAAGGTCACACTCAGTTTGGGCGGGAGAATTACAGGCTCTCTATTGGTTAATTGTCTGACAGCTGACTCTATATAAGAGCTGTCAGATGGGTGGTTCTTTGTTACAGTTTGGTTCAGTTCGTATTAAACAGTTTAAAGCAATTAACAATTCTGTTAGAGGGACGGCCCTGCAAGATGGAGATTGATACCGGCTCCACTAAATCCATCATTGCATGGGATACCCTGAAAAAATTAGTTCCCTCTATCTCCATGGGGTGCCTGGGCCCCAGTAAACGCAGGCTTAGGGATTATCAAGGGAATGCTATTAACATACTAGGCTCTGGGGAATTTGGCGTTGAGTATGGCACGTTCAAGGGTACCTTGCCATTGATTGTTGTTGCTGACCCATTGGCTACACTATTAGGGTTAGATTGGTTTGCCTCTTTGGGTCTGGCTATTTCGGGGGTCAACGAGATCCAACATTCGACCACTGTGAAAGACTTGTTCCAGGAGTTCGCTGATGTTTTCAGTGAGTCATTAGGTAAATATAAAGGGTCTCCTGTTTCTTTTAATCTTGACCCACAGGTGGCGCCAGTGCGCCTTAAGGCTCGTAGAGTGCCATTCGCCCTTAGAGAAAAAGTGGACAAGGAGCTTGATAAGTTAATAGCCCAGGGGTTTTTAGAAGCAGTGGATTACGCCAAATGGGAGACCCCTATAGTGATCCCATTGAAATCAGATGGGTCCATTAGGATCTGTGCGGATTACCGTTCGTCGTTAAACAGGGTGTTACAAGCTAACCCGTACCCGGTTTCAGTGGTGCAGCATCTGCTGCACTCTTTGGGCCGAGGACAGATCTTTGCTAAGCTCGATTTAGCGCAGGCGTATCAACAGCTGCCTGTTAATGATGCTACTGCAGACGCCCAAACCATAGTCACGCACCGGGGCGCATTCCGTTGCAAACGTCTCCAATTTGGGGTATCTGTGGCCCCCGGTATTTTTCAAAGTATTATGGAGCGATTGCTCCATGGCTTGCCAGGGGTCCGTCCTTATTTTGAAGATGTGTTAGTGGCGGCTGATTCATGGGAGGAGTTAGTCTCTAAATTGAGAGGAATTTTGGTGCGTTTTAGGGAGGCAGGGCTCCATCTAAAGAAAGCCAAATGTAAGATTGGAGTTTGTGAGGTTGAATTTTTAGGATTCCAAATTGACGCTCGAGGTATTCATCCGATGCTGTCCAAGGTTGAAGCAGTCAAATCCGCTCCAGCACCAAAGTCTAAAGTTGAATTGCAGGCTTTTTTGGGGCTTTTGAATTTTTATTCCATGTTTGTACCCCATAAGCTCAGCAGTTTGGAAATGGGGCAGCCGTGAGGCACGGGCCTTTGCGGCTGTCAAGTCCCTTCTGACATCTTCGGCTGTTTAATGCAGTACGATCCATCCTTGCCACTGTTGCTAGCCTGTAATTCTCCCGCCCAAACTGAGTGTGACCTTTAGCCAATGGGAGTGCTTGATATTAAGTCTGAGGACTTAGCAACATTCACATTCACATTCCTTGGCAACAAATGGAAATGGTGTGTAATTGCCGTCACCTGAATTGTTCTGATGCATCAGCCTGGTCCTCCAGCTAAGAAGTAACTGGGTATCATCGAGCTCATCTTTAGCCAAAGTCAGCTAGATTCTATCATCAGGTATGGTGATAGGTTGGCTTTTTTGACAGCCTGCAAGAAAACCCCAATGCAGTCCTAGGTTGCATGAACAGAGGGATAGAATCAAGATCATCTGAAAGCATGAGTTTCATGCTTTATAGAGCCTTAGTAAGACCACACTTAGGATAGGGCATCCAGTTACGATGACCATTGTATTAAAAACATGTTCAAACCAGGGATGGGTTCCGGGTTCACTTGTGGCTGTGGCACGTGTGCACTTGATGCGTGCTGCTCGCACATGCACAGTGCAATTAAAATTGCTCTGCACATGCGCGGAAGCAAAAAGCAAGATGCCGCCCAGAGAACTGGCTCTGGGGGCATGGCAGGCCTGAGTCACTGCCGATCAAGTTCAGTCACATGATCATGGCAGATATTAGAACTTTGAATTCAGGTTGTAAGTAATCCCTAGGCAGGTTCGTCATGACTTTGGCTGTTCACTAAGCGACTGGTTGCAAGTGAAGGACTACCTGTATTTCAAATTGAACCGGCTTCTATCTATATAGCACAATTTACCAGCCCTAACCCAGAATAATTCAGCTTGAATTCGTAGCAGAGTCCAGACTGCTGTGAAATGTGATTGATTTTATTTCCAAAGAACTTATTAAACCATTGTCTACTGCTATCATGTCACTCTAGTCCTCCAAGCTAGTTGGAGGGTGTCAATAGTGAAGTAGATTTGATGAAAACATGACAATCTGTCCAACTGATCAATTTCTCTACGTGGTGGGACAGCTGGCGATTTCTGTCATCTCAGATGGAGATCTATCTAAGGCTGGTTCATTAAGGCCTCCTAGAAAAAAAATAATATTTGTAATCTTTGGCAAGACGTTGTAGGGATAGAAAAGCACACTCATTTTTAATATGTTCACGATAGCGTATCATCAGGCTACAGAAATAGTATAATTTGCAAAAATAACAAGATTGTTGTTGATTCGAGACAGAGCCATAGTACAGCTACATCTTCCCATTTAATAAATACTCAATTTGCATTAAAATTGCAATCCTATGTGCCAAGGACTGGAAGCCCTAATTATATCATAAATTTCTGTCTATGAAAGCTTATTTGAATCAATCACGAAATAAGGCTTCAGTTATGAACCATTAATGTTGTGCAGGCTTTAATTCCTCCTGGATATGCATCTCAGAAATGACAACTTGTATTCATTGATTCTTCTCAGAATTATATCCATGAGGCTGTGAAAAATGCACTATTTTTATAATTAATTTTCCCAGTGGGTATGCGGCAAGAGTTTCTAAAAAAAGCATAACTCAAATGAATAATAAAATATGGACGAAATTCAATAAATTAACTGCATCGCACTGGTGGGCCAGGATTTTTGGGCAAATAGTGGAGGAAATGTAAATTAGATCTTAAAGTGAGCTATGTATTGATTAAACCCGATTCTTTAAGAATCTAGCATAACATTCAGTTCAAAGAGAGAAATCAAAACTCTATTGACAAATAAACATGTCAGCCTCTAAGGGGTGATTCCTCTTCTACTAATTGTTTGACGTGAAGATACAAAGCCGTAATAAAAGAAACAAGAACAAATTTTGAGAAGTTGAAGTGGGAAATGAGCAGGGGTGGGTTCCTGCCAGTTCTAACTTCTTCTATAGAAGAGGTTCCACAAATCCACAGTGCCGTTTAGAACCAGTTCCAGCTCCCTCCCCCCACCCATCCTCACATCATCAAGATGAAGAGCAAGAGGAGGAATTCTGGGAGTTGAAGTCCACAAGTCTTAAAGCTGTCAAGTTTGAACACCCCTGGGTTTTTTTTCCCCCTAAAGGGTTAGGGGTGTGAGGCTCTTGTAACTTGACAGCTTTAAGACTTGCGTGCTTCAAATGCCAGAGTTTCTGAGCCAACATTTTGGTTGCTAAGCAAGAGCGTTGTTAAGTGAGTTCCACCACATTTTACAAGTTGGCCACTCCCACTCAATCACATGGCCGGCAAGCCACTCCCACCCAGACACATGGCCGGCAAGCCACTCCCACAAAGCAGGCCACACCTACAGAAGAGGTTCTAAAAAATTTTGAAACCCACCACTGGAAATGAGACTGAGAATGTGGTGATATAAGATATTATAGAATAATAGAGTAACAGAGTTAGAAGGGACCTTGGAAATCTTCTGGTCCAAACTCCTGCTCAGGAAGCCCTGATTAGACAAAAAATTCAGACAAATGTTTATCTAATCTCTTCTTAAAAAACTCCAGTAATGAAATAGCCACAAGTCCTGAAGGCAAGCCATTCCACTGGTTAATTGTTCTCCTTGCTAGGAAATTTATTTTTACTTCTAGGTTGGACTTCTCCTTGATCAGTTTCCATCTATTGTTTCTTCTCTTGCCTTCTGGTGCTTTGGAAAATAGGTTGACCTCCTCTTCTTTGGGGTAGCCCATCAAATCTTGGAACACTGCTATCATGTCTTTCCTAGTCCTTCTTTACTTTAAACTAGACATACCCAACATGAAAAGGAAGCATGGTTGTTTTATTTACTGAACGTATCAGCCATCCCATAATTACTTCCCACCTTAATTTGGAAGGTAAGTTAATACCTATCATTTCTGAGGATGACTGAAGGGAATCTCTCATTTGTGAAGACAATAGATGGCATTCTGACCTTTACTTCCCAAGATCATGAAGCAAACTCCTTGTACCGACAAAAAAAAATACTTTATTAATTGACTGTGAATTCTTCTCATTCCATCCAAAGGAGGATGTACTGTCACAGACCTTATCTGGCTTGGAGAGATGCCAGGGCGGTATCTGCAAAACTTGGCAAGGAGTCTCTGAGAGTCACAAACCAATTACCGTATTTTTTGGAGTATAAGACACACCTTTTTTCCTCTAAAAAGAGGCTGAAAATCTGTGTGCGTCTTATACATCGAATACAGTATTTTTTTGCCTCCTGGAACCCTGCCCCCTTCACCAAACTGGATGTGCCTAGCCTTATGGAGGCTTCCAGAGAAATCCTGGGGGCTGGGGAGGGCAGAAGTTAACCTCAAACGGGCTGTTTCTCTCCCCCCCCAGCCCCCAGCAGCACTCTATAAGCCTCCATAGAGCTATACATGCAATTCATTTGACAAAAAAAATGGTCCATTTTCGCAATAAATGGGCTGGTTTTTTGCTCATTTTTGACCCCCCCCCCAGGAACACTCTGCAAGCCCCCCCCCAGGCTATTCATACTTTTTATTTGAAAAAAAGGCCCCATTTGCGCGGAGAAGCGTACTGTTTTGGAGAAGTTTGCAGAGTGCAAAGGCACCCCCTCCTTTTTGGAAGGCTCTTTAACTGTTTCTGTGCCAGCAGAAACAAAGTCTTAAGGTTTGTCAGCAATTTCCTTCTCCAGGACATAGATAAATACACCTAGAAACATCAACCTACCTACCTACTCTCTCTCTACTGTATTTCTCTCTCTGTCTCTGTTTCTCTCTCTCTATCCTTCTACCTACCTACCTACACAAACACACACTCTCTCCCTCCCTCCCTACTGTATTTCTCTCTCTGTCTCCCTCTCCCTCTCCCTCTCTCATCCTTTTACCTAGCTACCTAGCTACCTACACACTCTCTCTCTCCCTACCTACCTATTGTATTTCTCTCTTTCTTTCTATTTCTCTCTCTATCCTTCTACCTACCTACGTAACTACCTACACCCACACACATTCTCCCCCTACTTATTTACTGTATTTCTCTCTCTATATATATTTCTCTCTCTCTCTATCCCTTTACCTACCTACCTACTCTCTCTCTCCCTACCTACCTACCTACTGTATTTCTCTCTATTTCTCTCTCTCTCTCTCTATCCCTTTATCTACCTACCTACCTACTGTATTTCTCTTTCTTTCTCTCCCTCTCTATCCCTCTATCCACCTACCTACTTTTTTTGTAATTGCCTCTTCAAAACCTTGGTGCGTCTTATACTCCGGTGCATCTTATACTCCAAAAAATACGGTAAGCGAACTAATTGTCTCCTGCAAACTCCCCTCCCCCTTTGCTCATCTTTTATTTCCTCTGGGAGGGGCCATTCATCATGCACCTGAGGCCTTACTCCCAAGTCAACCCCTGTTCTTTAGTGTTCGCTTCATCTGGCAACTCTGTGCATGCACACACTGGGAGAAGGCTCCAGCTGTTCGTCTGCCTCACTGATGTCTGCCTCTGAAGGCAGCCGATAACTGTCAGACAGCCTTGGCCCCCTGTCTGCTTCCAACACAGACCCCCCCATCAGAGGCTTCCCTAGACTCCAGGACTGGCCCATGTTGCTCCACAACCTCCTCACTGTCCGAATCTGCTGCCCAATCTGGTGGCCACTGGCGGGCCACAACAGATAGTAGGAGAGTGTTTGAGTTTGTTTGTCAACTCAGATGCACAAATCTGAGAACTTGGCATCACGTACTATGCAAGCAAGCTCCGTCTCCATGACTTCGTTTCCTAAAGAGCTGAGAGTTTGAAGATCTACCCAAGACTTTCCCAGGCTGTCTGGAAAAGACAATTTCACCATTCCTCTGAAGTAAAATAAACTGGGCCTAATTCCCTGAGACCCTGACAGGCGTGCGTCTACAAAGACATGACTGACGTCTACCTTGAAAATCAAGGAATAGAGTCATGTCCCTTCTCCTGACAGGCCTCAGCAGATTAATAAGGAAAGCGATCAACACTTCAGAAAGAAACCCAGCTATTTGCAAGTCAAATTTCTAATCAGGTACGCATGAAGGGGAAGCAGGAAGAGAACTGTAGGTTTTGATTATGCCAGGGAAAATGTGTCAGTTGCATTAGGGAAAAGGGGAACATTAGAAAAATTACAGAGGAGCACCAGAAAAGGTTTTAGCACATGGATAGTGTGTGCACACACAGGAGCATCTTCCAGCTCCTGGAAAGGGCTAAATGAGGCAATGTGACAGTTTTCGGTTGCTCTTCAGAAGCACCCAATATGTGATTTCCGAAACCACTTGGAAGCTGTTCCGACCTAGGCTTCCCCAATAGTTGGAAACCGAGCCCTCGTCCCGATAAACCCATTTTATTTAATTTACAGTGAATTCCTCTCCAGCAAAATCCCAGCATACAGTCTTTCAGGAGTACAGGAGGCTGACTAGGCCATGCCTACCATGGCCACGCCCAGCAACTGGACAGAGAAGCTATTGCTGAAATTTTTGAAGCCCACCCCTGGTCCTGGTGCCTTTTGCCTGATCCATTCTGAGTAGAAGATAAATCTATATATTTCCCAGATTTCTGAACGGCAGCCATATTACTACGATGCATAAATACGTTTGGAAAAACAAAGATCCCTCCTAAAGACATGCAATCTATGAGGGACTTCAACATCTGATGAGACGCTGCTTACAGGCTGATGTGTTTTTGCTAACTACTTCTGAAGAATGATTAGCTAACAGCAGGATTGAGGAGCGTAGGGTAAAAATAATTAAGACAGAGCAAAAAATGGATAGACAGCAGTGGTGGGTATCAAATTTTTTTAGAACCAATTCTGTAGGTGTGGCCTGCTTTGTGGGAGTGGCTTACCGACCATGTGACTGGGTGGGAGTGGCTTGCTGACCATGTGACTGGGTGGGAGTGGCTTGCCAGCCAAGTGGGAGTGGCTTGACAGTCATGTGACTGGGTGGGCGTGGCCAACTTGTAAAATGTGGTGAAACACACTTAACAACGCTCTTGCTTAGCAACCAAAATGTTGGCTCAGAAACTCTGGCATTTGAAGCACGCAAGTCTTAAAGCTGTCGAGTTACAAGACTCTTGCACCCCCTAACCCTTTAGAAAAAAAACCCCCAGGGGTGTTCAAACTTGACAGCTTTAAGACTTGTGGACTTCAACTCCCAGAATTCCTCCTCTCGCTCTTCCTCTTGATGATGTGCGTACGGGCGGGGGGAGGGAGCTGGAACCGGTTCTAAACGGCACTGTAGATTTGTGGAACCTCTTCTATAGAAGAGCTTAGAACTGGCAGGAACCCATCCCTGATAGAGAGCCATTTGGATGTAATGGTTAAGGCAGCAGGGTAGAAACTGGGAGATGGTGAAAGCATGTGCGCATGTGCACACACACACACACAGAGGGATAAAATATGTTGCACTTTATTAAGAATGTGCTAAAACAAGTAGGAAAAGGCGACCTGCTTACCGTTGTTATTTTTTTTTTTAAAGGTAATTGCTTGAGTCTGCTCACCTGTTGGCCTTTTGTTGTAGTCCAGACAAGCCCAAGTATGAATACTAAATTTAAGTTTACATTAACAGAATCTTGCAAGTCTGAGAGTATTTCTCCTTTTCCCCCCTTTCACTTTCCAGAAAAAGTGAATAGAGCTATGTTGGCCAAACAGGAAGAAAGCTATCAACCAGACTGCATGAACACTTCCTGGCTATCAAAAGACATGACCCACTATCCCTCATGTCTGTCCACAAAGGACACAAATTTCACCTCACCAGGGGTTGGTTCCGGCTTCTGTTACTGCTAGTTTGCTCAGGGATGTGCTTTGCATGTGCGCATGTGCAGAAGTAAAAAAATTGCCTCCGAGCATGCAAAGAAGCAAAAAACAAGATGGTGGCACCTATGGCGCCGCTGAATACAACTGGTTCAGGCGCGTAGCCATGTGAGGTACTACCTACTCAGCCGAACTGCTCCAAACCGGTAGGAATCCACCTCTGGACCTAACCAGAACCATGTAACCCAGGCAAAATCAAGGAGAGAAAGAGAATTCCTTAAAACCTGGTTTTCCACCAATGTCAATAAACAGACATACTGACACCAATCGCTGAGAAGGAAAGAACTACATCAACCACGATCCTGAAGATAGCATTTAAACCAAGCAAACAGGCGTCCATCCTACACCACAACGAAATCATAACTCCTCAGCTCACAAGAAATTGGACCATATTTCGATAACAACAAGAACCAGCCAATCAAACAATCCGAAACCAGACTTGTATCCGAACAAGCAGCACTAATTTACATTACACAGATGGTACTTAAAACCACAGACTATGTAACAACAGCCAATCAACAATCAGACCATGACTCAGAAGTAACAAACAACATCCACACTAATTTGCATCACATAAAAAGGTATTTAACGACTGGTGTTCTGACAGACGAGCACAACTCAAAAAGCAGTGACAATGTCTCCTCAAATAGTGACAAAATGTTTGCAACCAGACTGTCAAGCTTGGAGCTAAAACCAACAGCCCCACTTTCCAGAATACCTGAGAAGGTCCTTTCTGAAAGGTTTCTCACACCCGCCTTCCTTCTAGAAGGCAAGACATCAGGCCAAGACATCTTCTACATCAGCGGTCCCCAACTTTTCTGGCTTTGTGTACTGGTGGCAGTGATGGCAGGGGATGCTTCCATGAATGAGCACCCGTGTGTGCATGCACACAGTTCCACTTGCCCACCTTCAATTGTGGCAACCTGAGAGCACACAGCTTGACTTGCCCGAACGGTGGGCAGTCATGCTTCTATGCGAAGCTCCACTTACATGAGTGTAACTCCTTGCTGCTTGCTCAAGTTGAGCTGTGCATGTTTGCACGCTCACAGAGGTGGTATTCAGCCGGTTTGGACTCAAACTGGTAGCGAAAATCATGGGTGGCGAAAATCGTGGTGGAAGCTGCCCCAGCCCACCCACCCCGGCTCTATGCCATCCTATTTATGCATGTTTTTGAGGCCAGGCGCATGCACTGAATGTACACGTGTGAGCAAAGCACATGCGTGGAAGGCTGGGTGCATGCATGGAGGGGATGCACGTACCCACGAACCAGTGATAACAAAATGTGAAACCCACTGCTGCCCGCTCACTTGCCCTTTGCATGGCCTGGTTCCGAATGGGCTGTGGCCCGGTATTGAGCCACAGCCCGGGAGGTTAGAACCTTTGTTCTAAATGCAGGGTTACCAGCCTGTGTCTTGGACTCCCATCTCCAAGGTCATTCCCACATATCATTCCATCATCGTACAATCCTGGGCTTTTCACCTTTCTGCACATGAGCTGCAGGGACCCTGTTTTCAGTAAAGATGGGTTCCGCTTATGGAACAAGATCTGGGAATATCATTCTCTAGAGCCTTCTTCTCCCTGCCTCCCACCACATACCAGCTATATATATATATTTATTAGCTCTGCTATATGATGGGAACTTGAATCAAACAATGACAATGAATCCCAGTCTCCTTTAAAACACTGAGAGCCTGTAGGGGGACTAATTGAAGGCCAGTGGTTTGGGGGAAGTATCTGGCTTTGTTGGATTTTTGATTGCTCCTATTGACTGCTAATTGCAACCTTGCCCTGATATTCCAGAGCAATCTTCTTTAGTTCTCTGACACCTGCCTGAGAAGGGCTGTGGAGACTGTTTCTTGTGTTGGTGGAAGAAGGCTACAGAATTGGCAAGTCAAATTGTGAGATAATTATCCACTGCTAAATATTCACCGGTGCATCAGGGAACCTGGTTTGTTATAAGGAGAAAGGCTTCACTCTTTCTAATTTACTTTCAGTGGTTAATTACATCCAATTATTATACTGAGTAATAAATTACTACTTCCAATTATATTGTGGGTAGAGTTGAAACAGTTAGAAATGCAATTTGCACCATTGTTTATATCCCGGACTTAAGTAATTTTACTTCCGAAATTATGTATGGTGTAGTTGGTGTTAAACAATGTTCAATGTCTTTAGAACACCCAAGTGTGACATTCTGGTGGAGTCCCCCCACCCTCCTTCTGCTTATGTTTTGAGGTGTTGCAAGAGGAAATGAATGCAGCTTTATTTAAAGCAATGTTTTTCCAATTTGCTGTACCCAGGAATCCATTTGTCACTTTCTTTCCAAGGGAATTCTGTGGAATCTATTTCACTGGAAGTAATTTACTTTCAGAATGGGAGGTCCTAATATTCATTGAAGATACAGTTGTAGGAGGAGATAAGGTTGTTATTTTATGGGGAGGGGTAACGGTGGAAAGGAGATCATTGTGAATCTAAACTAATCTGTCCTGCATTTAAATTTGGTACTTACGGGTAGTGCTTGGCTTGCAAATAGTTCATTTAGTGACTGTTCGTAGTTACAATGCAGTGGTGGGATTCCAAATCTTTTCCTACTGGTTCTATGAGAGCACACTTCATGGATGTGCTCATGCTTTAGCACCAGTGGTGGGTTCTGGCTGATATGCCCCAGTATGGGCGAACCGGTGGCAGCTGGGAGCAGCGTACCAGAATGGTGTTTTGGTGGGCCCACCCACCTGCCCACATTCCTTACCTGCTTTTAAGCCAACCGGGTCATTTGCGCACATGCGTGCAGCATACGGCACCTGCATGACCTCCGCCGAGCAGCTGGAGTGTTGCAGGACAGTGAGTGAATATGTGCGTGCAGCGCACATGCCCGAGGTGGATGCCCAGCCCCGCTGCAGCATACCAGTTGCGATGGAATCTGGAACCCACCACTGTTCAGCATGCTTTGCATGCACACGCAGCACTCAAAGACCACCCTCTGTGTCAGTGGTGGTGAGCTGAGCTGAGCCACGGCAATCTGCTCTGCCGTGCGAATCAGCTGAGCTAAAAAACAAGGGAATAAAGGACAGGGAGAGACGGTGATGGGAGGGTGTGGCCAGCCAGAGGTGGTATTTGCTGGTTCTCCGAACTACTCAAAATTTCTGCTACTGATTCGCTCAAACCGGTCCGAACCGGCTGAATACGACCTCTGCTACAATGGCACTGAAAAGCCTAACTTAACACCGTTTTTCACACTGCATTGCAGCATCCCCATGGGCATGTGATCAAAATTTGGATGCTTGGCAACTGGTTCATATTTGTGATGGTTGCCGTATCCCGAGGTCATTGTGATCCCATTTTGTGACCTTCTGACAAGCCAAGTCAATGAGGAAGCCAGATTCACTTAACAACCATGTTACTAACTTTACGACTGCAGTGATTCACTTAACAAGTGTGGCAAAGAAGGATGTAAAATGGGACAAACTTCACTTAGCAACTATCCCACTTAGCAACAGAACCTTTGGGCCCAATTAAATCGAAGACTACGTTGAATTCCTGAGGATCAAACTTGAAAAGTAGAGTACGAGATCTAAAAAATAACTTTGCTTTGATTTTTTTAGTAATATTGTATAACATGTGTATCTGGATTTTTGCAAATGACTGACAGCATAGAATTGAGAACTTAGAAATATGTACTTGTTTTCACTTTGTAGTATTATGAAAAATGTTTTCTGTTAATGATTTATTATGAAGCTCCGGAAGGGCCGACGACTTCGACGCGAAAGCTCTCAAAATTTCTTTGTATCTCTTACCCTACCCTATTGAAAAACTGTAAAACCAATAAAACTTTTTCAATAGAAAAGTAGAGTACGTGTTTCCCAAATTCAATTCCCATCATTCTCGATTTTGAAAAAGTTTTATTGGGTTTTATAAATTTTATACAAATAAGGTAGAGTGTTCCCATCATTCTCAAATAAGATATAAGAAGACCACATGTCTTAACCCTTGGAACTCTTGTTTTCTCAATCTTGCCAACTTTTGTAAGCATGGACTTCACTTCAATGCTGTGGAATTCTGACAGCTGAAGTCTGCATCTCTGTACAGGTAGCCCTTCACTTATCACCATTCATTTAGTGACCAAAGGTTACAGTGGCTCTGAAAAAGGTGACTTACAGCTGGTCCTCACATTTACAACGTTTGCAGATCACATGAGTTTGGCAACTGGCCAAATGTATTTATGAGGGTTGTAGCATCCCAGGCAGTGGTGGGATTCCAAATCTTTTCCTACCGGTTTTATGAGAGAGCGCTTCACGCAGCACTCAGAGACCACCTTTAGTGTTAGCGCTGGTAGCTGATCAGTTTTTTATCTCAGCGGAGGTACGGCAAGCCGCTCAAATCAGCTGAGATAAAAAACAAGGGAATATAGGGCAGGAAAATGATGGGGGCAGGAGGATGGACTCAACTGGAAGTGGCATTTGTTGGTTCTTCGAACTACTCAAAATTTCCACTACCTGTTCACTCAAATTGGTCTGACCCGGCTGAATATCACCTCTGATCCCAGGGTCATACAATTACTACCATATTTTTCAGAGTATAAGACGCGCCTTTTTCCCTCAAAAAAGAGGCTGAAAATCTGGGTGCATCTTATACACCGAATACAGCATTTTGTGCCTCCCGAAACCCTGCCCCCTTCACTAAAATAGCCATGCATAGCTTTTAGGAGGCTTTCAGAGAACTCCTGGGGGCTGGGGAGGGCATAAATGAGCAAAAAACAACCCATTTATGGCTCAATTTTGTCCCCCATCCCAGCACCCAAGAACACTCTCTAAGCCTCCTAAAGGTTATCCATGCCCTTTTTTAAAAATGAAAAATGTGCCCATTTTTGGGAAGTTTGCAGAGTGCAAAACCTTTTTGTAAAGTTGCCTCTTCAAAACCTTGGTGCATCTTATACTCTGGCGCATCTTATACTCCAAAAATACAGTATTTAATACCTTCCTAGCTGGTTTCCACCAAGCAAGTGGAGGAAACTGGATTTATAAGTATAATCTATATTGCCATTGTACTTAAATATAATGAAATTGGTTGTAAATTTGCTTAGCAGCTGCACAATTCACTTATCAATTGCAGTCATTTGCATAACATCCACGGGATAATGGTTGTAGAATTGGGGATTGCTCACTTAACAAACTACCTTGCTTAGCAATAGAAGTTTGGGTCCAAATTATGGTCATCCATCAAGGACCAGCTGTAAACGGCTGTGGTTCCCACTGTTGTTTAAGCAATGGGGATTAGATGTTGAATTGAGCTATAGCTCTATTGGGTGGCTAGCTTTACTTCTGGTCAGACAAGACGTCTTAGTTAGAGGGCCTGGCTTCCTTCCACAGCTCTTGACTGCCATAAATACAAGATATATGACATTTCGTTGGAGATTCTCTTAGAGGGATAATGCATTTTCTTGGTTTGGAGTGATGCTGGCAAATTAGACTGCTTTTGTATAGTGCTTTTGTGGCCAAAAAAAATATATCTGTCCATAAGTGCAATTTCTTCTCTCACTCTCTGATGCTTCTTCTACATTTATTACCTCTTCTGCAAACCAGGAGGTCACTCAGGATTGCTGGATAGATTAGGGGAAGACTGGGAAAGTCATCAGAAGAATATTAGTCTTAAAGAACCAGGAGGTAAAAGAGAGAAGATTCTTTTTGAAACTGTTGGAAGAAATGTCCATCTGGGTTCATTTCCAAGTGGGGGGAAAAGACACTGGATTCATGGAAGTTGCTTGGAAAGAAGGTTTATTGATGATGGACAGGATCACATGGTTTCAGGTCCTGGGGGAAAAGGGCAGAGATGCTGAGAGAGCCCTGGTTTATGCCCTCTCTGGGCTTTTGAATTTGAGCTTGTATTCTGATTGGTTGTCAGACTCCCCTGGGGCCATGCATGGAGCAACTCTGTAGGCTGTCCTGAGTCCCAAGCTAGGTTGAGCCTTGCTGTGTGATGATGTAAGGAATTTGGACAATTCCTACTAGGGCTCTGCCTGAAGGAGGTAGATCTTTGTTATGTAGCATAGACTGGCTCAGGCCTTGATGGCCCATTGACAAAGATGGGAGGGCTGAGTTGCTGCCTCCCTGTTATGGGAAATATTCTGTCTTTTTAATATTTCTTAAAATATTTCATTTTCCTAGGAGAGGGGTGGGAGCTAACTTCCTTCAAAACTTGCTTCATAAACAGCAGCTTATTCTAGGTTGCAAAATGCACGAGGAGAAAAGTTTCCAATTGTTTTAAAAAACTTTGCCGTGGTGAATTCACTAATAAATGAGGTCTGGAATTTCTTATCATAGTTTTGAAGATTCTGTATTGTCCTCTAATCTTTGCATTAAAAAACCCTCCCAGACGTCTGTGTAATTCTTGATTTCTGGAGTCTGCCTTAACCAACTCAGGAAGCTCAAACTGCCCAAAGAGCTGCTGATTCAGTTCTACAGAGGAATTATGGAGTCTGTCATCTGCACTTCTATAACTGTCTGGGTTGGTTCTGCAACCCAACAAGACAGACACAGACTTCGGAGGATAATAGAACTGCAGAAAAAACAATGGCTACCATCCTGCTTTCCATTGAGGACATGTACACTGCAGGAGTCAAAAAGAGGGCTGTGCAAACATCTACGGACCCCTCACATCCTGGACATAAATTGTTTCAACTTCTGCCCTCAAAACGATGCTGTAGGGCAGGGGTCCCCAACCCCCAGGCCGTGGACCGGTGCCGGTCCGTGGCTTGATAGTAACCGGGAGGGAGGGAGCGGTGGAGAGAGTAGCGCAACTCTTAGGAAAGTGTAGCAAATGCTCCGCTATCCTGGCGGCTGGCCGGGGCGCTCCCCGGGGGCAGGATGGGGGCAACAGCCTGCATTGGGGGAGGGGTTCGGGGCACCACCCGGCCCTGTGGGGGGGGGAAGGGGATGCCAGGCCCTCCTGCCCGGGACGCAGTCCGTCCTTCCCTGCCCGGGACCCCTGGCAGCTTTCCCGCCTGGTTGCACGTGACCGCCGAACGTGTGCGCGGCTCACGTGACTCGACCCACCCGCTGGAGGCTCCCACCAGTCCGTGGAATTTTTTTTACATGAAACCGGTCCCTGGTGCCAAAAAGGTTGGGGACCCCTGTTGTAGGACACTGCACACCAGAACATCTAGACACAAGGACATCCTTTTCCTGAATGCTATCACTCTGCTTAACAACAAATCCCCACAACACTGTCAAATTATCTACTAAGATTGTATTACTATTATTCTTCTCTTCCTTCCTAGTAACTATCTCTTCCAACTTGTGACTATAATAATTTTGCTTGTATCTTTACAATTTATATTGTTTATTTGTTTCCTAGTATGATTTGATTGCTAACCTATGACTATCCCTAAGTATTGTATCTTATGATTCTTGATGAATGTATACTATTTTATTTTTATGTACACTGAGAGCTTATGCACCAAAGGCAAATTCCTTGTGTGTCCAATCACACTTGGTCAATAAAGAATTTTATTCTATTCTATTCTATTCTATTCTATTCTATTCTATTCTATTCTATTCTATTCTATTCTATTCTGTCTTTGAGTAGCATGACGCTGTGATCCTCCATATTGGGGTATCACTGATGTGATGCTCATAGCACCACTAGATGGCACCCAAGATTCCCACATGCTACAACTCACAAGATGCTAACTATTAAAACGGAGACTTCATGAAATGGCTTGGTTCTCACATCCCTGTGTTTTCACATCACGGAGGCTCCTGAAAGTTTGGAGATTTGAATTTATTTTTTAAAATTCTTGCAACATGACACAAAAATCATACAATGCGGCCAAAATTCAGAGTCAGCACTGATTACCGGTTCCTCAGGGCTGCAATAACTTGTCTGAGCTAATTCCATTTTAGCAGTTCGAATCAATTGGACACACCAGATGAAGAGAATATATTTGTCTGAGGAAGGCTGTTGCATTTTTCTGTCAGGCGCCATGTCAAATGCCAAGGATGAGTGAGGTCAAAATGTTTGGTAGGCAGAAATAGTAGGTTGGAATATCCATTTTTTCTTCTCTTTTAGCCTCTTTTCTTTACTTAGATTTGTTCTAATCTCCTATGAAGTTACAGCTGAGGAAAGGAGAAGTGGTTGATGCAAGAGGTTTTTTTAATTAGATTTTTATCCTACCTTTATTTTGTATGTTTGAACACGCATAATATTTCTTTTCCACTTCATGGATTGCTGCCTTGTCATGGCGAAGGGGCTTGTGTAGCTCAATGAATCTATGAGCTATGCTGTAAGGTTCTACATTTAGGCAACAAAGTAAGGTTCTACATTTAGGCAAGAAAAACAAAATGCACAGGTACAGTATAGGTGGTACCTTGCTCAATAGTAGCAACTGTGAGAGGGGGATCTTGAACTCCTAGTGGACAACCATTTAGATATGAGCCAGCCGTGTGCAGCAGCTGCCAAAGAAGCCAACACAGTTCTAGGCTGCATAAACAGAGGGATAGAATCTAGATCACGTGAGGTGTTAATACCTCTTTATAATGCCTTGGTAAGGCCACACTTGGAATACTGCAGGGATGACCTCATTAAACTCAAAATGCTGTATCCCAGGGGTGTCAAACTCAATTTCATTGAGGGCCGCATCAGGGTTGTGCTTGACCTTGGGGGGCAGGGGCGGGCATGGCCAGGGTGGACATGGCCAGCTTGACATCACTTATGTTGGGGGCATCTGTAGTGGCCCAAGTGCTCTGCCAGCAAAAAAGGTCTCCCGAGCTCCGTTTTTCATCTGTGACTGCCTCCTGCAACCTTCTACCAGCAAAAACGCAGCTCGGGAGCATCGCATGCAGGAATCCTGAGCTCCATTTTCACTGGCAGAGGCACTAGAGGCTGGTCCCTCACTGTTTCCAGGGCAGCCCCTTGGCCAAATCTAAGCATCCCCCCCGGCCTGGATCTGGCCCCTGGGCCTTGAGTTTGACTCCCCTGCTGTAGCCCAATAAGGTGCACAGTCTAATTTACACAGCAATGGCCAACCCTTCCCTTTTAGATTTTTGCTTCAGCTGCCTCCGGTACCGAGTCTAACTAATTTGTGCTTCAATGAAAGAGTGTGTCTGATCCCCATTACAAAGGAGCTTTAGGGAGAAAGCTGTCCTACCGGAACAATATATGCAGAGAACATGACCATGGAGTGAATACGGATCATACAATCCTTCCCTTCGGTGACAATAATCTGTTGGCGGTGCCTAAATCCTGCTTTTGTTTTCAAACTTAAAGGAATGCATCCTTCGGCGTGTTTCTTGAAGCGCCAGGACTTCAGAGCACGGTTATCAAATGACAACAGTAAGAATGCCATGTCTTCTTAAGGCCTCAGAAGCCAGTTAAGAAACGCAAATCTCTACATAAAAAGGGTGTCAGCCAGACTTCTAATAGTATTGCGTTAATCCTTGGTTGCTGTTTAGAAGTGATAGAAGGCAGCTATAGAACCACAGTGGTGAGCTTCAGATGTTGTATCCAGGCCCCCGGAACCTTCCAGCAAGATCCCATCTTAATCCTGAACAGCGCTCAATTCTTCGCCTGAGCTATCTGTTTACCGCCAGGCTGATAATTCCTGGTTGTCCTGAGGACTTCTGGAAGATCAAACAGAAGATCCAGTCAGGAACTTCTCTGGATATTTGCGCTCATTGGATAAACCCTTTGGAACCAGAACCCAACATCTGGGGATTTCTCGACATTCAGCTGCAAGGCAGATCTCCTCGTAGCATAGGAGGACATTTTGAAAAACCAACCTTACCCAAAGAGTCTGCCTATTATTATTGCAAAATCGGTGTAAAATTCATATGAATCCACACTTCTTCAGACTATTCAGAAGGTCTTCTGAGATTTGGTATTCTTGCTGGGAAAACATGCGCTCAGCACCGTCCTTTATTTATGAAGCAGTACTGAATATTGTACTCACCAGGAGGAAAATATTTAATTTAGCTTTTGGGTGGAGAGGGAAATTAAGTGTGAGAACTTGTAAAAACGTTAATTGATTATTAACCAATCTGAGATGAAAATGGTTTTAGAAATATGTGAGCATGCCTGAAGTTTTCTAAGAATAAGAAGTCTTATTGTGGACATTATCACAAACATAGAAATAAAAGACTTGAAACTTTTTTTTAAACCCAACACTTATTGTTAGATGGGTTCGAAGGAGGAGTCCAGGCCGGTAAGATTTTAACAGGTTCCTTTATTTATTAACAGCAAACAGGCAACGTTCCGTGAGGAGAAACAAAGAACACGCGCCTTCTGTCTGACAGCTCTTTATAGTCGAGCTGTCAGACAGAGAACCAATCGGCGCGTCTCCCGCTCCCGGCCGCAGCCAGCCGCGTCTTGGCCAATCAGACCGACTGGCTGTTGCCGGGGAATTTGAACAAACGTCAGGATATAACGCTTCTTCCCCCCCAGCGAGTACGCATGCGGGCCCATTAGCATACGTACTCGCTGAGATAGGCGGGGCTACGCCGGACCCGCCCAGAATGCCGCAGAGTTCCAGCAGAAGTCGATGGAGGAGGACGTGCCTGTTGCAGCTCCTCCCTGGCGGGGATGTAGCTCCAGGCAACGTCACGGCGGCCTACATTTTTGCCGGAAGCCTTCGGAATGGGTAGGTGAAGGCAAGGGGGTGTGCCGTTCGGGGCGGAGCTGAACTCGAGTTCCTGGCAGGCAGGGACTGGGTAAGCCAGGCCTGGGTGAGTGAAGGCCTGTGGTTTTGTAGTGACCAGTGACTCGGGGCGTGTCGTTGTCGTTGGTGCCGCGTCGGTTTGTGGGCGCCCCAGGAGGAGCTGTTCGGACACCGTCAGCCCCGGGAGCCGTCCGGGGGTGGTGTTGCGGGTCGGTGGCCAGGACGCTTCGATGGAAGGCAGGTCCTCCCGTTGGTTGAAAGCCCCGACGTCCGGTGGGCCCGGTGGTCGGGATGGCTCCATCAGGGCTGGAGATGGAGGGCGGCGCCTTAATTGATCCAAGTGGCACTGCCACTCGGATCCATCTGGTCGTCCAACCCTGTAAGAGCAGGGGCCTGTTAGTTCCCGTGGATCCCCCGCAAAATTCCAGGCGAAGACGGGGTCGCCCACAAACTGACGCGGCACCAACGACAACCCATCCTCGTCGCCAGTGTTAGATGGGTTCAAAGGAGGAGTCCAGGCCGGTAAGATTTTAACAGGTTCCTTTATTTATTAACAGCAAACAGGCAACGTTCCATGAGGAGAAACAAAGAACACGCGCCTTCTGTCTGACAGCTCTTTATAGTCGAGCTGTTGCCGGGGAATTTGAACAAACGTCAGGATATAACACTTATTGTGGCAGATGCTCCTGTCAAACCTCTTAAAATTTCACCAAGTTAAAAAGACTTGAATGATCTAGAGTAGAAGATCTCTGAATCTGAAGCAGATGCCTTAATCCATAAATACCAATTTATTGACTTTTTAATAAAAGAAATCAATCAATCAAACATCATTTTTCAATGTGTGTTTCTAAACACCATGTTTACAATTTGTTTATTGCTGAAAAAGCTTTGGTACACAAATATATGAGAATGTGTGGGGAATACCCAGATTGTAACAGGGGTTTAGGATAGAAAATGTGTAACCTATATGTGTAGGTGTGTAGAAAATGTATAACCACATATAGCATAGTCCACGCTAAAGGAATTGGAGGAAACCATGTGGAATTTCTTTGTAGGCAGGATCCCTGAATGAAATTTGACTAATTTAGAACCTGCTAGAACTCATTTTACAATGTTTTTTAACTAAAAAAATGCACCCAAAGTTATATATTTGAAGGTTAATTTATATGTTATACTAGCTGATAACTCGGCATTGCCTGGGTATTTATTTATAGGGGGAAAATGTCCAGACCAAATGTAATTTCTAATGTTGAATTTCCCCCCTTATTAGAGGGAGCCTCCTTGAGTACTGTGAAGCTGTTACTATAGCAACTTCACTGCGCTGTACAGTAGAAGCCATTTTAAGGCACAACAGGCTGTATCTTAACAGACACCACGAGGGGTATTAGGAGTGTATTATCCCCACAGTATTTGTTTCCAGAGTAAGTCATCTATGTACCAAGTTTGGCTGAACTTGCTTGAGGTATTCCAGAGTTATGCTGGAACACACACACACACAGCTGTGTGTGTGTGTGTGTGTGTGTGTGTGTGTGTATGAGTGGAGTACAAGAAATCCTGGCAACTCAGTTGTTCAGTGAAGCTGTTTCTAAGTGAAACCTCACAATTTTACCATTAAACTTCAGATTTCCTTCCTTTTATAGACCTGTGATGGTGTAGAAGAAGGACTGGCAGAACCATGGGGAGGAATTAAAAGAGGGATCAGTTTAGAATCCATACATAGCCACAAACAAAACCTAAGTCCAACCCCCCCTTGAATTCCGTTATCTAACTCTAACCAGATGCTGACTGTTAGTTGAGAAGATTCCTATGCTAAAGTCAGGCACGAAAGATCAGGACCACACACGAAATTCCAATTAAGCTGATTTATTAGTAATCACACATATGCACAAGAATCTACCCAACTAATAGCTCTATCTTGGCATTAGATACGGGTCAATGGAATTCAAGAGTGGTTGGACTTATTCCGATTGTGGCTATGTAGAGATTCTGCAGTGATTCCTCTTTTGACTCCAGAGTGGTTCTACCACTCTTTCCCCCTCAGCATAGGGTTTTAGCCAGGGGTGGACTTCACAATTTTTAGCAAGGGGTTCTCTGCCTGGTTGCTGGATGGGCGTGGCCATGGTGGGCATGGCCTAGTTGGTCTCCTGCACCATGGCAGGGAGGGGGGGCATTTCAGCCTCCAGGAGGGTGAAAACAGCCTTTCTGGGCTCTGAAGGCCATATGGAGGCTGAAAATCCTAAACTTATGGTAGTCTTGTTTTTCGCCCTCCTCAAGCCTCCATGCGTGCCCTGAACTTACCTGCATCCAAAACGGGCTGCGTGGGGACTCCTGGGAGGGGAGAGGGGCGGTGGGCAAGGCCAGCCAGGAGTGGGATTTGGGAGTTCTTAGACCTGCATAGAATCTTAGCTAGAGGTTCTCCTGAACCCCTGTGAACCCCTGGACTTTTAGCAATAAATCAATTAATTTGAACTTTCACATGTGACCTGGGTTTTTTTTGTGTGCCCAACAGATAGTTGTAAATAGAGGATTGATTATAAAGTTACTTTTTCATCACTAAACAAGGCAGTCATTAAATGAAGACTCTCTGTTGAGAAATCTCCCTCCCTCCCTCCCCTCTCTCTTTCTCTCTCTCAAAATGCATTCAAAAAATTATGGAAAGCTGCCTATGGATCCATAGATTTAACTCCAAATTTATACTAGAATGCTGAAAGCTATGTTGTAGGAAGCAGTAATAACAGCTGCTGGCTATGCTGTATCTATTATGCAATAACTAGCTTGCTATATTTTTCATGCAGGGAGCTTAATAACAAATGAATGGCTTTCTATTTTTAATAAGGCTCACATTCATTTTAAAAATTAAAAGATTGTTCTGCGCTTGCCACGCTAGTTACTATTTCATTAGCATGAAGAACTCTGAACATTTTTTTTTTTTCTGAAAATGGATGAAGGATCAGTCCCTGAGGCACCACTGCTTTTCAGCAATTTTAATAAACTGTATTGCTTTTAACTCTCTGCAGCGGCTGGAGATTGTTTAAGGAAGAGTTGCTTCCAAATGGGGCCAGTATATAAACATCAGGATCAAGGAAACTGGTATTCTCTGAATAGTTTGAACTACTGATCCCAGAATCCTTTGCTACTTGCCCTAGACCAGGGGTGTCAAACTCAATTTCATTGAGGGACGCATCAGGGCTGTGGTTGACCTTTGGGGGCTGGGTGGGTGTGGCCAACTGGATGGGCATGGCCAGTTTGAAGCCACTCCCCAAACTTCCTTCATGTTTCCTCTTTGCATTGGGAAGACTGGACTGAAGCGACGTGGGCCCTTACATTTTCCAGGATGGCCCTGTGGACCAGATCTGACCACATCATGGGCCGGATCTGGCCAGTGGGCCTTCAGTTTCACACCGCTGTCCTAGACAAGGGAGTTGCAATACAATACAATACAATATAACACAACACAACAGCAGAGTTGGAAGGGACCTTGGAGGTCTTCTAGTCCAACCCCCTGCCTAGGCAGGAACCTTATACCGTTTCAGACAAATGCCTATCCAACATCTTCTTAAAGATTTCCAGTGTTGGGGCATTCACAACTTCTGGAGGCAAGTTGTTCCCCTGATTAATTGGTCTGTCAGGAAAGTTCTCCTCAGGTCTAAGTTGCTTCTCTCCTTTATTAGTTTCCACCCATTGCTTCTTGTTCTACCCTCAGGTGCCTTGGAGAATAGTTTGACTCCCTCTTTTGTGGCACCCTCTGAGATATCGGAACACTGTTATCATGTCTCTCCTGGTCCTTCTTTTCATTAAACTAGACATACCCAGTTCCTGCAACCATTCTTTATATGTTTTTAGCCTCCAGTTCCCTAATCATCTTTGTTGCTCTTCTCTGCACTCTTTCTAGAGTCTCCACATCTTTTCTACATCGTGGCGACCAAAACTGAATGCCGTATTCCAAGTGTGGCCTTACACTTGGAATACTGCAATTTAACATTATCTGGAGCACAAATACAGATTTGCCAAACTAGTTTTCAGCACATCTGGAGATAAATGGATTTTTAAAATTCTCTTCCACAATTATGGACTAAAGAAAAAAGAGACTGTCCCACAACAATGGGTGCCTGCCCATCTTCCTCATTTATCAGCCAGAAGACTCATATCCAGGAAACCCTCATTGGCATTTGCATAACATTTCCCCAACAACTTTAACATCGATTCTCAAGGGAAAGCCAAATGCTGAATGCCCAGTCAAAGGAAGACATATAAATGACCTCACAAAAAAGATGCTAGGCTTTGAACTACCATATTAGCAATGGACAATCCTGAACAGGGTTCGCATCTCACAGAGCAGCTACTGGGACTCCCTGTATGAATGGGGCGTAGTATCCAATCCTCTTCTCAGTATGATTGTGTGGTCCTACGTCAAACTGTAGATCACATGACCAGCTGTAAGCTGAGCAGTGGTGGGATTTATTTACCTTCCCTATCAGTTTGCAAATGGGACAGTGCGTGTCTGCATGCTCGCTTCACTTGCACACACCGCGTCTGTGCATGCACGGTGCTCACACATTATGTCGGGGCGGGTGGGCGGAGCCTCCCAAAGCCACTGCTACCAGTTCGCCTGAACTAGAGAGAATTGGCTGAATACCATTTCTGAAGCTGAGGGTATGTGCCAGTTGCAGTATCTGATTTCCCCCCCCCCCCCCTTGATATAAACAATGCTGCACTTCAGTGGTTAGCTAGCCTAGACATTGGTATTTGAACATAGATCTTTCTAACATTTCTATTTTATTGGGTTCTACTAATCCAGGTGAAATGTTGATACAGGAAGGGCTATAAAGCACAGATTCTGAAGATAAAACTCAAAATACTTTGGCTTCCTAATGAGGAGGAAGGACTCACTGGAGAAGAGCCTAATACGGGGAACGATTGAGAGCAAAAGAAGAAAGGGACGACAGAGAAGGAGGTGGCTGGATGGAGTTAATTGGCTCATGACTCTCCGAGACTCCTTGCCAAGTTTAGCAGATATCGGCCTGTCAGTTCTCCAAGCCAGATAAGGTCTGTGACTGTAAATCCTCCCTTGAAAGACTCTGCTGGATGTGAATGAGCAGAATTCACAGTCAATTAATAAAAGGGTTTTTTGTCGGGACCAGGAGTTTGCTTCATGCTCTTGGGAAGCCTCAGTCTGAACACAGAGCACAAATTCTGATCACACAACTGCAGAGATGCTACGATGGCTGCAAGTGCTGTAACTATATTTTGAGAAGGAAGAATTCTCCTTCAGAAAAGGCTTCAAATTACTGGCAGCTTGACAGCTGATGACAACTGCTTCTAGGAGTCATGTGCGGACTTTGGCAATATCCTTGGCTGGGATAAAGCTTTAAAGCCTGCATGAAAAAGTAAAAACCTAGTTTTCTCTAAGCCAAATATCTTGCCTCGGACAAAGAACAGGTTGAGAATGAGAAATGATTTAAACAATATTGCTTCAAGATAAACGGCTGTTACATAAAAGATGGTGAGCCAGAGATGTAGAGTCTCTTGCCATCCTTATCACACATCAGGGAACTTGGCAGGAGTGGCATTTTTTTAAATTTGTTTTTGTAGACAGACAATATTTCTGCAATTCAACTCCTGTTTTCTCAGTACTAGGCCTTCAGTGTGTAGATTTGCAGCCAGGTTATCCACTACATTGGTCATAATAACTCAATCATCTATCTTACTGCCAAGGTTTTCCTCCAAGTCAAGGAATTTAAGGAGCTACTATTCTGAGCATCCTATGTTCAGTGTTTGAATCCCCGAATTCTTAGCAATGCCCAAACAAACTGGGAATTTTGGGAGGTGAAGGTTGCAAACGTGGAAACTGCGTGATAAATATTCATCCCAAGTTACTTTTTGGGAGGGCCAGCAGGAAAAACAGACAGAGTTCCTAGCAACACTGAAATATTGTTCTAATTTTAGGAGGTGGTGGTTGAGGATAACGTTACGACTTGCAAATGCGCTTACCTTAAGGTGCTTTTCTTCACCTACAGCAAAAAGGTGCACAAAGGAAAGTGAAAAAAGAAGTGCACAGAGAAGATGGGGTCAATCTATTCTCTAAAGCACCAGAAGGCAGCACAAGAAGCAACGGATGGAAACTAATCAGGGAGACAACCAGCCTAGAACTAAGGAGAAACTCCACTTTGTCAGCTGCTCAGAATCACATGTGGTTCTGCTTCATCATTAAGCCATCTTTCCAATCAGCCCCCATGTTTCCAGTGCCTTTCGTCATCTCCCGCCTGGACTACTGTAATGCTCTTTACATGGGGTTCCCCTTTAGGTGAACCCGGAGGCTCCAGTTAGTGCAGAATGCGGCCGCACGGGGGATCTTGGGAGCTTCAAAATACTCCCACATAACACCGCTCCTGCGTGAGCTGCACTGGCTGCCTGTGGCCTTCCAGGTGCGTTTCAAGGTTTTAGTGACCATCTTTAAAGCGCTCCATGGCATCGGACCTGGCTACCTGCAGGACCACCTACTACCACATACCTCCATTCAACCTGTCCGCTCCCACAGGGAGGGCCTCCTTAGGGTGCCGTCCGCCGGACAATGCCGGCTGGCGACTCCCAGGGGAAGAGCCTTCTCTGTGGCAGGCCCCGCCCTCTGGAACGACCTCCCTTCAGACCTCCGGACTATCACCGACCTTCGCCTCTTCTGTCAGACATTAAAAACATGCTTTTTCCATATGGCCGGCCTGGCATAGCTGACATAGCTGTATTTTATTATTTTAGCTGGGTTTTAATAAATGTTCTTAGTACAGGCTAAATTTTATTTAATCCTAGTTTTAACTTTTTTGACTGTTTGTATTTTTATATTTTATAGCTCCTGTGCACCGCCCTGAGTCCCATGTTGGGAGATAGGGCGATATAGAAATTTAATAATTAACTAAACTAAACTTTCTCCCACCTTGGAACTGAACCAGATGGATTATTTCTTCCAACAGTGGTAAACCCCCAAACCCCACCGATTAATAGGTCATGATTGTTTTCCATCAGCTGCAACAGAAAAATGATACCAGGAAATGTTTGTTCGCCAGCATTGTTAATAGCTTTGCTTCTGCAGAACCACAATGGAAAAGAAAATCACATAGCCTTCTTCAAGGAGTCATTCAACAGAAGCCCCCTCTTTCTCCGTTCTTGCTCTGCAGAAAAGCATAGCTAATCAATAGCTTTTGTCCTTCAGATGTTTCTTAGAAATCTCCAATGTTTTCCCTTAATAGCTGTGTGGCGTTAACTCCCCAGTCATCTTCAGAGGATCAGGAAGAACCTGCCAATAAAGGAAGATTTAGCTTTCCCATAGGCAAAATTCAACCTTTCCTCCCCTTCTTAACAGTTACACTTGAACACTGGGGCATCTTTTGGGAATCCCAAAAAACTCAAGTCAAGCTGCCACTTGGATTAAGAAAGTAGTGCAGGTTGCATTTGCCAAGATATCTCTTATTGGCAAGACAATCCAATCAATTCAATTTCTTTGTTGTTTTTCAGGATCCTGCTTCCCCCATCAATGGTGCAACCGAGGGGTACCAAACTCGGTTTTATTGAGGGCTGGATCAGCATTGTGGTTGTCCTCTGGGGCCCGGGGGGTGGGGGGGATGAGGGGCATGGCCGGGCTGGTTATGGACAACTGGGCATGGCCAGCTTGATGCCGCTTGCATGGGTGGTGACTGTTGGGGAAGGAATCGTCCTTTTGTTTTGAGAACTGTTCACTTTGCTGTTGAGCACCTACATCAGTGGCCTTGGTGGGTTCTTGGCTCTCACAGTCTGTCTCTGGCGCATCTTCATTCTTTCTTCCTTTCTCTCTCTGTCCCCCCCCCCCCACCTCAGTTCTTTGGCAAGATGAATAACGATAAAACCTAAACATTTCAAAAGCGGTTCAATCTTGACATAAGGACCTCAACAACTGGTTCTTCAACCCTGCCTGGTCCTTCAAGTGCAGAAAGGACCTGTTTCTTGTTATATTTGGGGTTATTTTAAATTTTGAAATGTTTTAAATTGTTTTTACTTTATTTTAGTTCTGTGTCACTTGTTGAAATGGAAAGCCTTGTTGTTGTTGTTGTTAGTTGTGAAGTCGTGTTCCACCCATCACGACCCATGGACAATGTTCCTCCAGGCCTTCCTATTCTCTACCATCTATTAAAGTTCATGGCTACTGCTTTGGTGATGCCCTCCAGCCACCTCCTTCTCTGTCATCCCCTTCTTTTCCCATCAATCGTTCTCAGCATGAGGCTCTTCTCCAGTGAGTCCATCCTTCTCATTAGGTGGCCAAAGTATTTGAGTTTCATCTTCAGGATCTGGCCTTCTAAAGAGCAGTCAGGGTTGATCCCCTCTAGGACTGACCAGTTTGATTGCTTTGCAGTCCAAGACATTCATAGGAGTCTTCTCCAGCACCATAAGGAAAGCCTGATAAACCAAATAAATACATAAATCAGCAAGCAAGCAAACATATCTCCTTATCACCTTGAATTCCTTGGAGATCATCTTTTAAGTCTACAGAGTCAAAATATTTTGGAAAAAGGAACAGTTCAACAGTTCGAAGTACATTTCAGATCAAATGAAAGCCAGAGTATGCATATTTTAAGCACCTTGATAGCATGTTTATGTGAATATTTAATGAAGATATTCACCGGGTGATTTTTAAAAAAATTGGTTTTCGTAGGGAATTAAATCATACTAAACAACGGCAATAAAACAAAAAATATTATTGAATGTAGTAATACAGGAGGTCAAGAAAACCTTTGTAATGACTGAAAACCATGCCTGGGATTTTAAAAATAAGGTTAAAACATAACTGTCCACGCACCTGCCAAGGTGAGTGCAATGTAAAAAGTGAACGGAGAAAGTATTATTTGGTACCACTTCCTCTTAAGGATTCAGCCCAGGGATGAAGCACTCCATGGCATGGGACCTAGTTATCTGTGGGATCGCATCCTGCCCCATACATCCCTTCGGCCGATTCGCTCCCACAGAGAGGGACTTCTCCGGGTGCCGTCCACTAGGCAATGCCAGAGGGCGACGCCCAGGGGAAGGGCCTTCTCTGTGGTGGGCGCAACCCTCTGGAATGACGTACCCCCCGAAATTAGAACAACGACGGACCTCCGCTCCTTCCGCCAGAAGTTAAAAACTCACTTATTTCAGCAGGCCGGCCTGGCTTAACTCTTATACCTAGCCGTAAAAAAATAAATTTGTTTTAATTTGAATTTTAAGGGTATTGTTAAGGTTTTTAGGGATTTTAAATATGGTTTTAGCACAGGGATAATTTAATTCAGTTTTAATATTTTGTATGTTGCATATTGTTATTTATTAGATTTCAATTTCCTGTGCACCGCCCCAAGTCCCCATGGGGGAGAGGGGGCGGTCTATAAAATTTAATAATAATAATAATAATAATAATAATAATAATAATAATAATAATAATAATAATAATAATAATAATAATAATAATAATAATAATAATAATAATAATAATAATAATGAAATGCTGTGAAGTCTGCTACCGGTTCGCTTTGCTACCGGTTCGTATCGCGTGTGCATACATGCCAAATGTGCATTTTGCGTGCATGTGCACCACGGGCGCTACCATGCAGTGCTGAAAAAAGAGGATTAAGAAGCCTTTTCTGAGTCTGCAAAGGTAAATAGAACAGCGAGGGGGGGACACAGCTGTGCCACACGATTTAGATTCGCTAGGAAGCAGGATTTCCTGTTTTCTAGCAAATATAAATCACACGGCACAGCTGATCATTGCACAGCTGATTGTCAGAACTACAAGTTCCCCTGAACTGGTAGCATTTTTAAACTACCAGTTTAGGCGAACCGGTAGCATTTTTTGCTACCGGTTCGGGCAATCAGGTCTGAACTGGTAGCATTTCACCCAATTCGGTGTCTTTGGGATACAGCAGCAAGTGTCACTGTTTTCATTTGACTGGACATAATTTTTAATCGGTTGCCATGGTGAGATCCTTAACGGAATAATAAATTAAAGCCGGGAGCAATCCATTCGGTATTCATTTGATGAAATTCCTACACAGTGAAATGATCTCTTACTGCTGCCGTCACATGAAAAGCCATCAGACAGATGAGCAAAGAGTTAAACTGAAAGAAAGGTTCAATTTTGTGAGGCGAGTTAAAAGCTCTTTAACTCACTGCTTTCAATTAAGGTGCTTTGCCTATCAGCAGGTATCTCCATCAAGTTCTGTAGGGAATGCCAGTAAACCTATTGTTCAAAAGGCTGCATGGTGGGACTCTCATTGTTAGAATTTTAAATAATTACACAGCCATCCCAGCAAGGATAGCGAAGTTTTTTTAAAAAATGAAACAAAGATCCAGGCAACTCTGTTTTTAGGATTTTTGAGAGAGTTCTCAAAGTTGATTTGTTAGGAGTTTTATTTATTTATTTATTAGTTTGCCAAACATGTAGATGATAGCAGGTAATAAGTATGAACATGGGCATTAACAAAGGAAATGGATACAAATAAATGGGGACATTAGGGCAGGGATGGATGGCACCCTGGTGTGCTTATGCACATCCTCTTTGTTGACCTCTTTGAGGTCCACGGTAGACCATTTTAAGGTTAAAGCTGTGAGGGTTTGAGAATGTAACAATGGAGTTGGGTAGAGCATTCCAGGCATTGACCACTGTTGCTGTTGGGGGATATCTCTGTTGGGAGACAGAAAGTTGTGCAGCGGAATGTGCAACTAGAGAAATGTTGCTAGTAAACACACAAATAGTAACCCAGACACTGTTAGTAAAAAAACAAATAGCTTTACTGGTGTTGTAAAACTAAACTACTGCTTCACAAGCAGTGATAGAATATAGTTAGTCAAAGTCCTTAACAATCAAACAATTGCTTACAGTCAGCAATCCACAATTCTTCCTTCTTCAAACAGTCAGTCATGGCACACGAGCAAATAGCAAAAAGTAGAGATATCGAGCAGAGAGAGAGATGATCAGAGAGAGATGATCCGGCAGAGAGAGAGATTGCGCTCTCCTGACTTCCTCTTATTGCTGAGATAATTACAGTCTCTAATTGCATTCCAACATTCCAACATCCTTAAAGCAACAATGACCATTTGTCATCATGGTATTATATATTGCCTACACAACTCTAGGAGTCTACTCCTAACAGTTGCTGAAGTTGTATTTTCTGCAATCGAGTTTGGAGCGGTTTACCTTGAGTTTGTATCGATTGTTTGCCCATGTATTTTTGAGATTGAAACTGAAGTAGTCCTTGTCAGGTAGGACATTGTAGCAAAGAATTTTGGGTACTATGCTTAGGTCTGACTGTGGGTGGCGCAGTTCCAGGTTGTCCGAGGCCAACATTTTGAGCCTGGAGGCATAAGGGATTCTATTGTGAGCAGGGGAGTAGAGGACTCTTCTCGTGAAATACCTCTGGACTTGTTCAATTGTATTAATGTCCAATATACAGTGTGGATTCCAGACAGATGAACTGTGTTCAAGAATTGGTCTGGCAAAGGTTTTGTATGCCTTAGTTAGCAGTATTCTGACCTCCAGTGTGCCTCCGGAGCATGGGGAGGGCGTTTTTGCCCTTCCGGAGGCTTGACAAAGCATCAGGAGCCCCTGGAGGGCAAAAACACACCCCTCCCCATGGTGCATGGCCACACCCACCCTGAATCGTCACAAGCTTGCTTGGCTTTCTCTGCACAGATGTGACTAAACAACATTATTATGTTCAACGTACTTATCAGGAGCCCACTCCAAGCAACCTTTTTGAAAACTCAATTTACACTCTCTGTATTTACTGTAGGCAATGCCGATTTAATGGCCGTTACATTAGAAAAGAATGATTTGAAAGTGGATTATTAGATCATTGCAATGTGTTTATTCTTTTGAAAACGTTGTTGCTCCAATCGTTCCATTCCCTCTTTAGTATCCTAGCGACATTGGCTGGCTGTCAAAAACTCCTAATAACAATGTATTTGCAGTTGATATGTGTACAGGTAGTCCTTGACCAGAGGTGGTATTCAGCCAGTTCGGACCGGTTCGGGTGAACTGCTCTCTCTGACAATCAGCTGGCCCCACCCACCTGACCCAGCCCTATCCTGTCCTTTATTTCCTGCTTTCTAGCTCATCTCAATCATGTGGCACAGCTGATCCCACCTTTCTTGCTGTTCTACTTATTGTTGCTGAGTTGGAAGGTAAGCAGCTGAGCTTCTAAATGCTCCATTTTCAGTGCTGTGTGCAAGTGCTTTAGGCACACACATACACGCAAAGTGCACACTCAATGAACTGGTTGTTAAACCGGCAGCAACCCACCGCTGTATCAGACCTGCAACCCATCTTTTCTTGTTGGACTTCAGGCCTGCCACACTTTCTATCATGGGAAACTGGGAGGGGGGATTATGTGAAGTTGGACGAGGTGTAGCCATAATAACATTCTTCTCTGAAAGTCAAGGTCGACTTTGGCCAGTGGAGCTGGCAGTAGATTTGAACAATGAGGAGGTTGGGGAGGAACATGGGCCAGTCCTGGAGTCTGGAGAAGGCTCTGAAGAGGGCTCTGCATCAGAGGCAGAGATGGGTCCAGGGCTGCCCTACAGTTATCAGCTGCCTTCAGAATCAGAGATCAGTGGGGCAGAAGAACAGCTGGAGCCTGTTCCCAATGTGTGCATGCACAGAGCTGTCAGGAGAAGGGAACAGTTAAGGAACAAGGTCCAACTTGGGAATAAAGTCAGAGGTGGACGGTGAATGGCCCTTCCCATTGGGAATAAAGAGGAGCAAAAGGGAGTGGAGTTTGCAGGAGACAATTAGTTCTTTTAATTAGTTCATGACTCTCAGAGACTCCTTGCTAAATATTTTCTTGTACAGCGTTGCATTTGGAAGATATCAGCCTGGAAGCTCTCCAAGCCTGATAAGGTCTGTGTTTGTAAATTCACCCTTGAAAGGCTGTTTGCCGAAACTTTGCTGGATGTAAATGAGAGGAATTCACATTAGCTTAATAAAAAGGGGTTTTGTCGGAACAAGGAGTCTTCTTTGTGATTTTTTGTGAAGCCCAGGTCAGAACAAAGTTAGAAGGTCTATGGAGAGAAGTCATCAGTTATCCAGGTCACGGTTGTTTCAAAGGTGCTTTTTTCAAGAGGCAACTGGACTTTCTGGCTTTTCTTTGAAGATGTTTCTTTGAAGACGTCTTGGATGAGAAACGAAATGTCTTCAAAGAAAAACCAGAAAGTCCAGTTGCCTCTTGAAAAAAAAGCACCTTTGGGTTTAGAGCAGGGGTCTGCAAAGTCGGCTCTTTTAAGACTGGTGGACTTCAACTCCCAGAATTCTGGGAGTTGAAGTCCACCAGTCTTAAAAGAGCCAACTTTGCAGACCCCTGGGTTAGAGGGTCTTGCGAGATATTTGACAGGGAAAAGGAACACCAGATTGGGAGACCGGCATTGTAGTGTGGAAAAATTTCAAGGAAGATGGAACCAAACAAAGGGATGAAGAAGATTATATTGGGGTCTATTGCTCAGCTAACATTCCAAGGAGAGGCTTGCAGACATACAGTAAAAGTTGGACGCCAGGAAAGCAAGATTAAGGATTATTTAGAAGAAGCACACGTTCAGAGAAAAGGAAGAGAACGCCAGCATGTGATCAGGACAGCAAAGGGGGGTGGGAAGGTGATGCCAATTTGTTTGTTTGTTTGTTTGTTTGTTTGTTTATTTATTTATTTATTTATTTGTTTATTTATTTATTTGTTTATTTATTTATTTATTTATTTATTTAAATTTCTATACCGCCCTTCTCCCTTCGGGGACTCAGGGCGGTGACAGGCAGCAATAAAATCAATGATAAAAAATACATGAAATATATATTTAAAAGTGTATTAAATAATACGCCTGTACTAAAACCATTAATAAAAACTACTAAAACCATTGAAAAATTATGCCAGCAACATCTCTAATCTGAACAAAATGATTGTTTGACTTGTGTTGCAGGACAGTCTTTGATTTTGGTACTTTTTCCTCAGTTTACCAAATGGTTTAATGTTTTCACCACTGACATGCAAATAACATGTAGTGCCTTCAGGGTAATTGATTCTGAAAAGTAGTGAAAGTTGAGTCCACGTTACTCAGAATATGTGTCTTTTACAGCTTGTCTGTTTGTCTTTCTCTGTCTCTTTCTCTCTCTCTCTCTTTCTTTCTATCTATCATCTATCATGTCTGTCTGTCTGTCTATCTATCTATCTATCTATCTATCTATCTATCTATCTATCTATCTATCTATCTATCTATCTATCTATCTATCTATCTATCTATCTATCATCTATCTATCATCTATCATGTCTGCCTGCCCGCCCACCCATCCATCCATTCATCCATCCATCCATCCATCCATCTATTTATTATTGTCTGTCTGTCTATCTATCATCTATTTATCATCTATCATGTCTGTCCGTCCATCCATTTGTCCATCATCTATCTACCTACCTACCTACCTACCTACCTACCTACCTACCTACCTACCTACCTACCTATCATCTATCTATCTATCTATCTATCTATCTATCTATCTATCTATCTATCTATCTATCTATCTATCTATCCATCCATCTTTCTATCTATCATCTATCATGTCTATCTGCCCGTCTGTCCATCCGTCCATCATCTATCTATCTATCTATCTATCTATCTATCTATCTATCTATCTATCTATCTATCTATCTATCTATCTATCTATCTATCTATCTATCTATCTATCTATCTATCTATCTATCTATCTATCTATCTATCTATCTATCTATCTATCTATCTATCCATCCTATTTCTTAACCACCCATCTTCCTCATACCTAACCTGAGAATAATTTTGCAAAGTATTCTTTTTCATTTTTGGAGGGTGGTGGTATAGCTCATCCTCTATCCCCCCCCCTCTCATTCTCGTCGTGCTGGGGAAGGATGCCAGGTTCAAGGCATTATGGGGGATGCAAAATTGTGACCAGTTGGTAACTGACTTCCACGGTGTTCTTCCTCATGAAACGATGGAGAACGACTCTTTCCTCTGGAGAGCACTTAGTAAAAGAGGATTTTCTGTTTCAAGCACAATGGCATTTTTCTTTTTAATCATGCCCCTTCAATTCCGAATAACTGCCGCTCTGCAATCAAAGACAGATAGTCTACTCCATAGCAGAGAGACGAATAACTTTACAAAATATACCAGGGGCAGCCAAATTTCAGAGGACACGACAGCTCCTTTGCAATCAACCTCCATGCCTTCAGAGGCAGAAGTAACTTTTCCTTCCTAACTGGATGATTGTAATTTGGTTCAGTTATGATCTTTTGGGGGCAGCTTAGGTAAACAAACCATAAGCTCATTTAGTACCTGTGGCCAGCCTTTCCTTCTCAAAGAATATTGCACACATTCACAAATGTCCCCTGTCATTCACACACACACACACACACACACACACACACACACACACACTCACGTACTGTTTTGTTTTTCATGCTCATTGACGGATGTAACTATTTTCAAAGCTTATTCAACGGGCTTGGGACAAATACAATGAAACAAATTGCACCTTTTTCCCCTCAAAAAAGAGGGTGAAAATCTGAGTGCGTCTTATACACTGAATACAGCATTTTTGGCCTCCTGAAACCCCGCCGCCTTCACCAAAATGGCCGTGCATAGCTTGTAGGAGGCTTCCAGAGTATTCCTGGGGGCTGGGGAGGGAAGAAATGAATAAAAAATGGCCATTGTTTGCTCATTTCTGCCCCCCCCTGCCCCCAGGAGCACTCTATAAGCCTCCTAAAGGCTAGGCATGCCCTTTGTTTAACATAAATGGGCTTATTTTTGCAAAAAAACTGGCCGTTTTTTGAAAGTCTGCAGAGTGCAAAAGCTTTTTTTTTTTTTTTTTTAAATTGCCTCTTCAAAAATTTGGTGCGTAATGGAAGCTCACCTCATCTCATGTGTTTGGGTCTTGAATCTTTTCAGCTGACAAGCTCAGTGTCAGTTTGTGAAGCATCTCTATGAATACCATCAAACTGCCATAGGGAGAGGGGTATTCCAAACAGACCCGTGGTCAAAAAAGAATCTCAGGATGGCTAGTGAATGTGCATGTCTAAACTACCATCTCTCATTGGCTGTGATTTATGATGAAGGCTTAAGGGAGGGCAGTAATATGGGCAAAGTTCAGAAGCAGATAAAGAAAGCAAAAAAGATGGCTGCAAATAAGAAATGCCTAAAGAGAAATGCCTAATGAAGCTGTTAATAAATCACTGCTTTTTGTACTCTAATATTGGGTCATCTATTTTGAAGCAGGCATTGTTAGTGGACTTGACACTCAGCATCTTCAACCATGGAGCCATTGCACGAAACTATAGTAACTAGAAAATTGTCAACCAGGCCCTCACAAAAACCAAGTATAACCCTAGTTTAAAAATCTACACACATCTAAAACTCTCGCACCTGTAACTTTTATCTGGGTGAAACAGTACATCATAGGGCAAAACGCTATCAACAAAGGTACCTCAAATGGGTTAACGTATGGAAAGCTGTGGGAAGTTGTGGGGAAGTTGTGTCTGTTTTGGCACTACCAGGCTGCTACTGCTGTGGTCAGAATACTCTATGACAGTTCCCCAGTCATTCCTCTCTACATGGGGCTCCCCTTGAGGTGCACCCGAAGACTTCAGCTTGTCCAGAATGCAGCCGCATGAGCAATTATGGGAACCTCGAGGTTTACCCATGTAACACCGCTCTTGCGCGAGCTGCATTGGCTGCCTGTCGTCTTTCGGGTGCGCTTCAAGGTGTTAGTTATCATCTTTAAAGCGCTCCATGGCACGGGACCTAGCTATCTGCGGGATCGGATTATGCCCCATACATCCCTGCGGCCGATCCGCTCCCACAGAGAGGGACTTCTCCGGGTGCTGTCCACTAGGCTATGCCAGCGGGCGACGCCCAGGGGAAGGGCCTTCTCTGTGGCGGGCCCAGCCCTCTGGAACGACCTTCCCCCCGAATTCAGAACAACTACGGACCTCCGCTCCTTCCGTCAAAAATTGAAAACACACTTTTTCTGCTTGGCTGGCCTAGGTTAGTCTTCGGTTTTAACTGGGTTTTTTAGGGGTTATAGTTTAGTTTTAGTATAGTGGGTTTTTAGCGCAGGGATAATTCGTTTAATTCTTATTTTAACTATTTATGTATTTTGTATTTGTTTTTTAATCTCCCTGTGCACCGCTCCGAGTCCCTTTGGGGAGAGGAGGCGGTTTATAAATGAAATTATTATTATTATTATTATTATTATTATTATTATTATTATTATTATTATTATTATTATTATTATTATTATTATTATTATTATTATTATTTGTTCAATCCCTTGCTTCCTCCCCCCACTCCTGCCAGCAGCAGGCACTTACCTGCCTGCTGGGAAGGGAAGGGGAAAGAAAAGTAGGAAGATGGAGGAATGGAGGGTGGAACAGGGAAGAAGGAACATGATGGATTGCATGAATGAAAGAAGGAAACAAAGAAAGCGGGAAGAGGGAGGGAGGAAGAGAAAAGAAGGAAAGAAGGAACGGAGGGAAGGGAAGGGAGGAAAGAAGGAAGGAAGGAGGAGAAGGACAGAAGGAGGAAGGAAGGAACAGGAAAGAAGGAAGAGAAAGGGAAGGAGGAAAAAGAAGGGAAGGAGGGGAAGGATGAGGGAGGGAGGATGGAAGGAACAACAAGGAAGGAAAGAATGAAGGGAGGAAAGGAAGGAAACAAGGAAGGAAGTGATGAAGAGGGAGGAAGGAAGGAAGAGGAACGAAGGAAAGAAGGAAGGGAGGGAAGGGAGGAAAGAAGGAAGGAAGGAGGAGAGGGACAGAAGGAAGAAGGAACAGGAAAGAAGGAAGAGAAAGGGAAGGAGGAAAAAGAAGGGAAGGAGGGGAAGGATGAGGGAGGGAGTATGGAAGGAACAACAAGGAAGGAAAGAATGAAGGGAGGAAAGGAAGGAAACAAGGAAGCAAGTGATGAAGAGGGAGGAAGGAAGGAAAGAAGGAAGGGAGGGAAGGGAGGAAGGAAGGAAGGAGGAGAGGGACAGAAGGAGGAAGGAACAGGAAAGAAGGAAGAGAAAGGGAAGGAGGAAAAAGAAGGGAAGGAGGGGAAGGATGAGGGAGGGAGGATGGAAGGAACAACAAGGAAGGAAAGAATGAAGGGAGGAAAGGAAGGAAACAAGGAAGGAAGTGATGAAGAGGGAGGAAGGAAGGAAGGAAAGAAGGAAGGGAGGGAAGGGAGGAAGGAAGGAAGGAGGAGAGGGACAGAAGGAGGAAGGAACAGGAAAGAAGGAAGAGAAAGGGAAGGAGGAAAAAGAAGGGAAGGAGGGGAAGGATGAGGGAGGGAGGATGGAAGGAACAACAAGGAAGGAAAGAATGAAGGGAGGAAAGGAAGGAAACAAGGAAGGAAGTGATGAAGAGGGAGGAAGGAAGGAAAGAAGGAAGGGAGGAAGGAAGGAAGGAGGAGAGGGACAGAAGGAGGAAGGAACAGGAAAGAAGGAAGAGAAAGGGAAGGAGGAAAAAGAAGGGAAGGAGGGGAAGGATGAGGGAGGGAGGATGGAAGGAACAACAAGGAAGGAAAGAATGAAGGGAGGAAAGGAAGGAAACAAGGAAGGAAGTGATGAAGAGGGAGGAAGGAAGGAAGGAAAGAAGGAAGGGAGGGAAGGGAGGAAGGAAGGAAGGAGGAGAGGGACAGAAGGAGGAAGGAACAGGAAAGAAGGAAGAGAAAGGGAAGGAGGAAAAAGAAGGGAAGGAGGGGAATAAAGTGAAGAGGGAGGAAGGATAGAAGGAACAATGAGGAAGGAAAGAATGAAGGGAGGAAAGGAAGAAGGGTGGAAGGAGAGGGACAGAGGGAAGGAGGAGAGGGACAGAGGGAGAAAGGAACAGGAAGGAAAGAAGGAAGGAAGGAAGGAAGGATTGATTGATTTATGTCAGCTTTCCACAAAGGAAATTCAATAGGGAGGTTGGTATGGCTGTCATGCCCACCCATTCTATTTCTCGGTTTAGGGAAGGAAATATCTCTAAAATGATGACCCAATGTGGCCTGGGTTATTTAGTGTGAAATAAAGATGGCAGTATAATTAATTGGGTACTTGAGACCTTTAAAATCCGAACAGCTGTTCTGCATTCATAGAGCAAGTTCAGCTACAACTCAGAAGGTGAGGGCAAAGCAAAAAGAGGACTTTGACATCTGGACATTTCCTATCCAGCACTGTAACGCAGCATTTTTCAAGCTTGGCAACTTTAAGATGTCTGGGCTTCAGTTGCAAGAGTTCACCAGCCAGCATGTAAAGATAACTTGGAGGAGAAGGGTATGAGCCATTTAAGGGAAGAAGAATGAAAATTCAGTCCCGCTAAAGAGGAAAGTGTGAGAAAGAAACTCAAAATAACTTTGCCTTGAGTGTGTTTGGTATCGGATGGGAGAGAGATGAACTCTGATAGGCTTTCAAGATTCGGTTATTATACACTACAATAGGGCTCTCCAAACTTGCAACTTTAACGACCAAAATGATTAAAATAAAAGAAAGATAATTTAGATATAAAGTTAGGTAGAACTTCTTGGTGGGTTGACCTGCTATGTAATAGTGGTACTTTCGACAGTAGTGATGCCAGAATCCTGGACATTTAAACATAGCTTGTTTGAGATGTTTAAGTAGATTCCTGCACATATTCATCAGTCCTAGACTCTGTCAGCGGGCGACGCCCAGGGGAAGGGCTCTCTCTGTGGCGGGCCCAGCCCTCTGGAACGACCTTCCCCCCGACATCAGAACAACCACGGACTTCCGCTCCTTCCGTCTGAAATTAAAAACTCATTTTTTCCGTTTGGCCGGCCTTGGGTAGCCTCTCTCTACAGGGTCTAGCTGTTTTAACTGGGTATTTTAGCATGTTAAGGGGATTTTAGCACAGGCCCAGATTTAATTTGTTCTTAATTATATTTGTATATTTATTGTATTGTGGTTTTAGTTTTCCCTGTGCACCGCTCCGAGTCCCTACGGGGAGAGGAGCGGTCTATAAATTAAATTATTCTATTCTATTCTATTCCTACTCATTCGCTCAATGATTCTATGAATACATGAATTAAAAATAAAGCTAGTCCTTCGCTCCAGATTTTTCTAACTGAATAGATGGGGTTGTACCTGATCAACTCCTGCCAACCTTGCAGTCTGAAAGCATGAAAATGTGAGTAGATTAATGGGTACCACTTTGGTGGGAAGGTTCCGTGCACTTCGGCGTAGTCGTGCTGGCCACATGACTACAGAAGTGTCTTCAGACAATGCTGGTTCCCTTGGCTAAGAAATGGAGATGACAACCTTCCCCTAGAGTTGGACCTGACTGGATAGTGCAGGGGTCAGCAACCTGTGGCTTTGGAGCTGCATGTGACTCTTTCATCCATGGTATAAGGTTCCTGCCCACGCAGGGGTTTGGACTAGAAGACCTACAAGGTCCCTTCCAACTCTGCTATTGTATTGTATTATCCTTCTGCTGTGGCTCCCTGTTGCTCAAAATATGCATCACCATCCGCCAATGTGCGACACTCGCTGGCACGTGATTTATTGAGCTCTTCAACTCCCAGTAGGCCAACCATGGTTAAATCCAAGAAAAGAAAAGTTTCAGAAGAAAACAGAATGTTTAATTCAACTACATATACTAGTTTTGTGGCCACTCAGGAAGTAGTCTGGCATGGGAAGTGTTTTGTGGCTCCCGGTGTTTTTTTTTCTGTGGGAAATGGGTTCAAATGGCTCTTTGAGTGTTTAAGGTTGCCAACCCCGGGATAGTGGAAACCTTGGGATAGGGTTGGGTGATTCATTTACTTCTCAGGGTTGGTTTACTGAACTCTTGCCTTGAGCAAAGCTTGGACTAGTTGCCTTAAAACAGATCTTTCCACCGCTCTATTCTATGAACTTCATCTTTCAGGATAGACCAATGAATCATTGAAAGTTGAGGTGGGTCACAAATCATGAGTTGACCTCTGACCATACATGAATAAAGCCAACGGCACAATTTCTAAGCTGTTTTGAGATGGGAAACAAGTGGAAATAGTAACACGGTACTAAAATGGACACATCACTCTTTAGAAACTCAATTTTCAAGCTTTTTCTTTAAAAAAATCAAGTTCCACATATATCTGTGGCATGACCCTATGGCCCTCGACTTCTCCAAACACGTTAAATGTGTCCCTTGGCTACCAAAAACACTGTCTACTTGTTCTTAAATTGCTGGCTCCAAGACCTGTGTTATGCTACCTCTTCATGGGTCAAGTGTTCATTTTAAAACCAATTATTATTATTATTTTACAACTGTAATACTTGTAATACAACTGCAACTTAAAAGCGCCCCAATATTCAGTTCATCTAAATTGGTTAGGTGTTCGTGAACTGTCTAAACATTATACTAATATGAATTTATGCAGAGGAAAATAGATATGTCTAATTGGCTATCTTGACCATTTATGTCAGAGATAGAGTATCATTTATGATGATCCAACTCCTGGTTCATTTCATAAATTCAGATCTATGTACCTCCGGATTCCTGTTTCTTTTGGAATGTAAGTCGAAACAATAATAAATTTAAAGAAGTACAAGGTGGCGCAGTGGTTAGAGTGCAGTACTGCAGGCTACTTCTGCTGACTACCGGCTGCCTGCAATTCAGCAGTTCGATTCTCACTGACTCAAGCTTGCCTCAGCCTTCCATCCTTCTGAGGTCGGTAAAATGTGGACCCAGATTGTTGGAGGCAAAATGTTGACTATGTAAACTGCTTAGAGAGGGCTGTAAAAGCACTATGAAGCGGTATATAAGTCTAAGTGCTATTGATATATTTGTGTGTCTGTGACATTTTTGCTGGCTTCTCTTGACGATGGTTAAGTCAAACCCTTTCACCAACTGAACTTTCGTTAAAAATACACTAGCACAGGGGTCTCCAACCTTTGCAACTTTAAGTCTGAAGGACTTCAGCTCCCAGAGTTCTCCAGCCAGCAAAGCTGGCTGGAGAACTCTGGGAGCTGAAGTCCTTCACACTTAAAGTTGCAAAGGTTGGAGACCCCTGCACTAGCACATTGTTTGTTGGCTTTTTTTAATTTACAAAGAGTATTTCTTGGGCATTTCTTGCTATCTTCTTGTAAAAATGAGGCTATAGACCCAATTAAAGGGTATTTTACAATCCTCTATTAAACTCCATCTGTGCTTTGTGGAAATAAATGTGAAATTGATTTCTTTTAATTGTTTTGGAAGCCTGGACTATTAGTCCCACTATCTAAACTGCTTTGTGTTTTACAAATTAGGTTCAAATAGAACAACGCTGGCGTATCTTGAAATTTTTTCCCCCTTTATGGAAAGAGAAATTTTAGTATCAGGGAAATATCGCCTACCCCAGCTTGGTATCTTTCTGATTTATATAAAGGCCACTGGAAGTTGTAGCCCAGATTTATCTTGAGGTTATTAAGTTGGAAAATCTGCAAAATGTACCCTAACTATAACTACACTTCTCCCTGGATGATACTGTGAAGGGGACCTTATTAGTCATACAAAATTGTTCTAGGATGAAGCTTATATTCTACCTTAAGGGGAACCTATGGAGTTTCTTCCCACGAGAGATTTAATCGGAGCTCACATTAGCATCACCAGGTGAAGACTAGCGCCAAAGGCTTTTTTAATTGGCTTGTAATGTGTTTTGTAATGTATTGGATTTTGAAGAACCGCTTTGCTGCTGCCTTGTTTATACGGTGTTTACGTTTGGGGCTTTGTTTGACTTTCCTGCACCTGCTTTTATTCCAACGGTAGCTTTTAGGGTGTGGGAGTGTAAGCAGATACTTTGGCTAAGGAGTAGCTTAATTTTGGAATAAATGAATTAAATAGATCAACCTGCGCGTAGTCAATTTCACACATGGCCTCTGGTTGTCACAAACCACTTCTCAATAAAGGTGTTGACTCTGAAGCAAACCTGGCTGAAGCCATCTTGTCTGGCCTCACAGTTGCATTGAAGGCAGGGGTGGGTTGTTGCTGGCATTACTGCCAGTTTGGTGTGCGCAAAAATTGTTCTGCGCATGCGCAGAACTGAAAAACAAGATGGCACCGCCATAGGAGAACTAGTTTGGGGATGTGGCAGACCTGGGTTGCTGCTACTTCCAGCAATCCAGGCTGTCAAGTTACTATCTCTTTGGCCAAACCGATCCGAACTGGTAGGAACCAACCTCTGATTGAAGCCTGAGAAAGAAGGGGAGGGGGGAAGTAGATAGCCCAGCTTATAGTCAAAACAAAAAGTTTTCTTATGGGAACCAAGGTCATCATTAACAGGTGGCTGGTGAAGGAGGAGAGGAGATTGCCAGCCATATTCATTGGACCATGTGACTGGTGACACTGGGGAGGGGAGAAGCATTAATCCATGGGAACTTTCAGAGTTGGTTTTTACTGACTGTACTGATATGATGTATCCAGTAAACATTTATTTATTTATTTTATTTATCACATTTTTATACCGCCCTATTTCCCTAGTGGGACTCATGTTCTTAGAGGAATCTACCTGCCCCAGAGTTCTCCTTTTGATGGGTGCGTTAATCTGAACACTGACATTATGACTTTGAAAAATATGGTAATATCAAGACTATCACAATCCACCTGTAAGATTTCCATTGAAAATCTGTTCTCCTCTGAAAGAGTTTTTGGAAGTAAGTTCCCTTTGATCAGAGTGAATAGAGAAGAAAGCAGATTCTCTATGTGGTCGCCTCTTGTCTTGACATTTAAGTGACAGGGGCTGGCTAGGATTGCCAACCATTAATCTGGAGACCACAGTGTGTCTTAACTGAGACTAAGGAAGAAAGGAACATTATTCTTATGCTTTGAGTTCCCTGTGAGTTCAGCCAGAAGCTTCCTTGCTTGTGTGACTTAGCATGATTATGGCTTTGCATTCAACCACAATGGCTACAAATTACAATTAATGAGTTGGAAGGCATGTGGGCTTAGCCATTGTGGCTTATCCAACAGACAAACACTACGTTCACATAAGGTTTGAATCCAAATTATAACATCCATTGTCGTAGTTAGAAAACCAGGATTATAAATTTTGACCCTGATTTATATCATCTGAAGATGTATGGCAGGGGTGTCAAACACAAGGCAATGTGGTTGAATCCAGCCCACGGGGCTGCCCTGGAAAATGTAAGAGGGCGGCCCACATCTACCCAATGCGAAGAGGAAACATTGGGTCAGAATGGCTTCGGCTCAGTCTACCCAATGCAAAAGAGGAAACATTGGGCCAGCATGGCTTCGGCCTGGTCTACCCAATGAGAAGAGGAAACATTGAGCCAGCATTGCTTCAGCTCAGTCTACCCAATGCAAAAGAGGAAACATTGGGCTAGCGTGGCTTCAGCCTGGTCTACCCAATGAGAAGAGGAAACATTGGGCCAGCATTGCTTCAGCTCAGTCTACCCAATGCAAAAGAGGAAACATTGGTCCAGTGTGGCTTCAGCCTGGTCTACCCAATGAAAAGAGGAAACATTGGGCCAGCATTGCTTTGGCTCAGTCTACCCAATGCAAAAGAAGAAACATTGGGCCAGCGTGGCTTCAGCCTGGTCTACCCAATGAGAAGAGGAAACATTGGGCCAGCATTGCTTTGGCTCAGTCTACCCAATGCAAAAGAAGAAACATTGGGCCAGCGTGGCTTCAGCCTGGTCTACCCAATGAGAAGAGGAAACATTGGGCCAGTATTGCTTTGGCTCAGTCTACCCAATGAGAAGAGAAAACATTGGACCAGCATGGCTCCAGCCCGGTCTATCCAATGCAAAGAGGAAACATGCCAGCAGTTTGGAAAGTGGTGTCAAGATGGCCACGCTTACCCAGTCAGCCACACCCACCTGGTCACTTGAGGTCAACCACAGCTCTGATGTGGCCCTCAATTAAATTGAGTTTGAAACCCCTGGTCCATGGGGAGCTTCTACCTTCAAAACTGGCTGCCAGTTCTGAACTGTCTGGTTGGGAGCCACACACAAGCAGCATGGAATTATTCAGAGGGCAGTCAAAGTAAAATGTAACAAATAAATGGATGAATGAAATAATTTTCCAAGTGATCTCTAAGGATGGAGAAAATAGCAAAACAAAAAACCCCAAAACCCTAAAAGAGAGTCACAGCTTTTTAATACAAGCCTAAGAAAGATGTAACCATTTCATCTTGGAAAGGACAAATGGAGAGTGCTGATGGTATTGATTTTGTGATATGTCCATCCCAAGCAGACTCATTGTTTCAAGCGGTCATTGTTTCTGGTATCCATGAAGCCCATCAGCCCTGAGGACAGAGATGTCCTACATTTGGGAGAGACCGTCTTCATTTGGTTGAGCCTGTTGCTAAAAGCCAGAGAAATCGGGGAGATTGGGGGGAGCCCTTTTGGCATCAACTTCAACCCCAGCAGCAGTTCAGCCCACAGCCGTCATTGTTGTAAGAACCTGGCTGTCCTTTCTTGGCGTGGTCCACCCCAGTTACAGTAGACCTGGCTGTTGTTGCAAGCAGAAGAATTCGGATTGGCTTTTTGGGCATCTTCAGGGTTGCGCAGTTGAACATCCTCACTTCATTGGTGACAGGAATTTCTTCCGGGCATTGGGTCCAGCTTGTGTCCTCCGGTACCCAACTGTAGCTTGTGTTATAGGAGTCGTTCTCATCTTTGCCTGCTAACAGGTAAATTTTACTTTGGAATTCCAATGCGCAAGCGAATGCCAAGGCGATGGGCAATTCTGGTATGGTGACATCCCAATTGACTCTGCCATTCTCACAGAGGTAAAAACTACCTTTCGTACAGGAGGGAACTTCTTCGCTGCCCATTGCAGTGTGGACTAGAACATTGCCCCTCTCCTCTGAGTATCCACCCAAAACATATATCCCGTTTCCAACGGAGACAGCCGCTGCGCCGTAACAGGCAAACTCCATGGGCACCTCGGTCCACCAATTGGCGTTTGTGTCATAGATAAGAAGGCCCCGGTAGCTCCAGGAAGCTTTCCCTCCTATTAGGTAGAGCTTATTCTTGAGTACTGCTGAAGCAGGGTACATCAAAGCAAGGGGAAGGTTAGCAATGGAAGTCCAGGTATTCTGCTCCACACAGAAAGCCTCAGCGGAAGTAAGAGGACCCAAGTCATTGCAGCCTCCAAGAGCATAGAGTTTCTTGTTGCAGGCTAGGAAGGGATGCACAGCCCGGCTTGTGCTCATAGATGGAAGCTCCATCCACTGACTAGTCAAGGAACTGTATTCATAAAGAGAGTCAACAAATGTACAATTGTCCTTCTGACCACCGGACAGATAAAGTTTGCATCCCACGGAAGCACATCCGGAGTAGCTCAGATATTTTATTGGAGGTAACTTCTCCCACTTCTCGGCATGAGGATCAAAACAATGCAAATAGGATTCTGGGTTGTCTCCATCCTGGATCCTGTTTTCATTGACCTCTACGCACACAAAATAGTTGTCAAACATGCCTTTTCTGAGCCCACCACTCTCTAGCAATCTCCCTATCCCGTCTAGTTCCTTCCACCGGAGGCGCACATGGCGATAATATTCTGCAATATCTGCCTGGACATCAACGAGCTCATCATGAGTGAGCAGTGGAAAGCGGACATGTCCAAGAAGCTTCTGAAACAGCGGGAGGCGTACGGAAGTGGCCGCTTCCACCCAACCGCGCACAGCTTGATAGATGACCAGCTCAGAGGTTATTTCCAAGTGGTCTGAGCAGATGAGATTGATCAGAGCACCAGAATCCAGATTCAGGAAAGCTTCTTGCTTTGTGAGGGTTCCAAATTGTTGTTCAATGTAGCTTAGAGCTGCTTGGAGCAAGGGTGGATGATTGAACTCATAAGCTAAGCCATACAGTTTGAGGCAATTGCCCATGGAAATATTCAGCTCAAGAAACCTGAGAGAAAAGCAAAGATAAATGTAGAGTCAAACACTTTTACTAATAGGAAGAATAAGAATAGAATAGAATGGAACGGAAAAAGAACAAGAACAAGAACAGACAAAATAGAATAGAATAGAATAGAATTAGAATTAGAATTAGAATTAGAATTAGAATGGAATGGAATGGAATAGAATAGAATAGAATTCTTTATTGGCCAAGTGTGATTGGACACACAAGGAATATGTCTTTGGTGCAGATGCTCTCAGTGTACATAAAGAAAAAAGAAAATATATTCATCAAGAATCATACGATTATAAGATAATGCCTCCATCTGTTTTATCTTTAGGAGAAAACTCACCCTAAATGCTTTCTATTTTGGGATGCCAGATAGTACTGGGAGAGTACAAATCACCCAAGATCTGATTCAAATTTTTCATCCAACAAGTCTGTACAAATCCTGGTTGTTAATGCAATTCAACTCAACAAGTTTGTATTACGAACTGATTCAAACTTGCAGTAATTGTACAGAAATACTTGAGTCAAACTTCATTGCATACCCTAAAACGATTCCGTGATTCAGGATGGTGATGTGATTTGAAGAGGTGATTAAATCCAGTCATATATTGTGGGATCCTTGGTTGTTAGAAATAAATAGGGTTGTCTCTGAGCTTGGTTGTTTTCTTGCAGATGCTTTATTATCCAATTCAGCAAACCACAGTCTGATCAAGGACATTCCCACCAACACTGACATGGCAAATAGAGAGGAAACCTCTCTTCCTTCTAGCACTGATCATGTTACCTAGTTGGGTAATGAAATATCTGCAAGAAAACAACCAAGTCCAGAGAACACCAAGGAGCTGACAGGTCAACCCTGAGCTACTAGTATTCTCTTCTTTTAAATAATAATAATAATAATAATAATAATAATAATAATAATAATAATAATAATAATAATAATAATAATAATCTTTATTGTCATTGTAATATGATTGTAATAAAATTACAATGAGATTGGTTCGAGTGCTGTGCCAACATTTCCATCAGGTGGACTACAGGCAGCAGTGACAGCCATAACAGGAATCTCTCCAGGCAAACAAAATGGCTGACAAATGACAGTTGAGAACCCCACGTCTGCAGGACATTGTGTATAAGCAACCCCACTGTCAGTACACCAGTTAATCATTGTTGGTTTGGGTTGAAGTTACAATGCAGCTTTGAAACCCCCCTTTTCACCCTTAAATGTCTTTTATACCAATCTCTTCTCCCATGGAATTCATCACACCACCTTCTAACCTGATATGGTTTGTTGCCTTTGCAAGGCTTCCTGGGCTGAGACCTTGCTGATAGTTCTGGACTGAGAGAGCAAACATTGCTGAAGGGTAGAAGACATGGGATAAGTCATATGCTGGATTTTTCTCTCCGGCCATTTGAGGAAACAGAGGGTTGCTGAGCTTCTTCCTCAACATCCAACCCAGGGATGGGATTCAGCTGGTTCGCATCGGTTCGGGCGAACCGGATGTTAATTTTGCATCCGGTTTGCCAAACGGGTTATGGCAAGGACCGGCTAACGCTGCCCACCCCACCCCTCTCAGGAGTCTCCATGGTGAGTTCATCATGGCAGGTAAGTGCAGGGCCCGTGCGACAGCTCTGGGACGGCGAAAAATCGGCCTCCTAGAAATCTGGATACAGGTCCATTTCCAGCCTCCAGAGGGGCCCCCAAAACCCGAGGGAGGCTGTTTTTGCCCTCCTGGAGGCTCGGGGAAAGCCTCTGGAGCCTGGGGAGGGTGAAAAACGGGCCTACCGAAAGTATGGGAAGTCCATAAACGGGCCTGTTTCTGGCCTCTGGAGGGCCTCAAGAGTCCGGGGAGAGCCATTGTCGCCGTCCCGGAGGCTCTAAGAAAGCCTCTGAAGTCTGGGAAGGGCAAAAACTCCCCCCCCTCCCTGCCATGGTGCAGGAGGCTGAGTAAGCCACACACAACCAGCAAGAAAGCAACTTTGATTAAGCAACAGCACTTCCCTTGGCACTGTGAGAGGTTCATGTATGAAACAGCCCCAAGGAGCTTTGTGCTTTTGGGGCTACTTATAATGATGTGTTTCCAAGAATATTGCAAAGTTCAGCCCGTGAGTTCTCCAGAGCTGCATGGAGTCCCAGAAAGGTTATATGTTGACACCCCCACGTCCGTTTCCACCCCCCCAAACTCTCTGCAAAGTTGCCATCCAATTATACGTTTTAATGAGGCAGAAAGGGAAAATTATGAAAGGCACGGGGGATACTCCTATTAATGCCATTTAATGGTTTTAATTTAAATAAAAAAGCAAATTGCATTGTGTTTAATCTACATTTAGATGTAAATGTTAAGTATAAATCAAGTTTAGTTTTTGTCCCCGTTCTCTCATGGCAGTATCCTGGTGCTGTGCCCTTTTGGGCACAGGGTATGCCTTGAAGAAAAAGTGGTTGCTTTCAGACAACGCACTAATTTTCACGCTTCAGGTTAGTCTAATCCAGGGGTCTGCAAAGTCGGCTCTTTTAAGACTGGTGGACTTCAACTCCCAAAGTTCCCCAGCCAGCATAGCTGGCTGGGGAATTCTGGGACTTGAAGTCCACCAGTCTTAAAAGAGCCGACTTTGCAGACCCCTGGTCCAACCCATGGGGCTCCATACAATTTGCTGAGCCTGAATAAGCCAACATTATGATGGCTCTATATAAGGGACCTTGGAGGTCTTCCAATCCAACCCCCTGCCCAAGCAAGAGATCCCATGCCATTTCAGACAAATGGAAGGCCAGTCTCTTCTTAAAAACCTCCAACTTCTGAAGCCGTTCCATTGGTTAATTCTTCTCCCTGTTGGGTAACAGTGTTGGGTAACCGCTTAGAGAAAGCTATAAAGCCATATGAAGTCTTGCTGAGCCTGAATAAGCCAACATTATGATGGCTCTATATCATAGTCTGGTTCATATAGTAAGAGCAATAGCAATAGCACTTAGTGTCAACTCTCTATGTTGACATTCCATGCATACCGTCCGCGGAGGCGGATCTCAGATTACAGTAGCTGGCTTGAGATGGATGTAACTATCGGGTAACGTGATTTATGACACAGAGTGAAGGGAGGAAAGGAACACGGGCAAAGTTCAGAAGTAGATAAAGAAAGCAAAAAGATGGCTGCAAATAAGAATTGCCTAATGAAGAATGCCTAATGAAGCTGTTAATAAATCACTGTTTTTTGTATTACAACATTGGGTCACTTATTATGAATCAGGCATCATTAGTAAATTTTACACTTAGACATATACGGTAAGCATGGAATGTTAACACAGAGAGTTGACACTTATTTATTTTTATTTATTTATTATTAAATTTATATAACCGCACTGCTATTATGCCATCATAATGTTGGCTTATTCAGGCTCAGCAAGACTTCATATGGCTTTATAGCTTTCTCTAAGCGGTTACCCAACACTGTTACCCAACAGTGAGAAGAATTAACCAATGGAACGGCTTCAGAAGTTGGAGGTTTTTAAGAAGAGACTGGACTTCCATTTGTCTGAAATGGCATGGGATCTCTTGCTTGGGCAGGGGGTTGGATTAGAAGACCTCCAAGGTCCCTTACAACTCTGTTATTCTGTTATAACTCTTCCCCTCAGGATGCCACAATAGGGCATTGAATGCAAAACAACTAGACACAAAGACATGTTTTTCCCTCATGCCATCATTATGCTGAACACCTAACTCTCCCAGTACCGTCTAATGCTTATGTGCATTTATCCATGAACTATGATTGTAGTATTATTATTTATCCGCATTATCTTCCGACTGTGTTATTCTGTAAACGTTACCTTCCAACTGTTTCTTTCAATGGGAGGATCTGAAGCTTGCTAGCTGCTGTGAAAAGATCGTGAGCAGTCTCGGCTGAGAGGGACAATTCCTCGGTGTAGAGATAATCCAGCAAGCTGTGGAGTGTGGAGGCCGTCATGTCCTCAAGTAAGATCTCCCCATTTTGAGACTCGCCGCTGCCACTGGTGAAAAGATCTCGAAAATAAGGGCTAACAGATGCCAGCAGCATCCTGGAGAGGGAGAGAGGGAGAGAGGGAGGGAGAAAGGGAGGGGAGGGAGGGAGAGGGAGGGAGAGAGAGAGAGGGAGGGAGAGGGGGGAGGGAGGGAGAGAGGGAGAGAGAGAGAAGGAGGGGGAGAGAGAGGGAGAGAGGGAGAGAGAGAGAGAAGGAGGGAGGGAGAGAGAGAGGGGGAGAGAGAGGGAGAGAGAAAGGAGGAGGAAGGTAGGGAGAGAGGGAGAGAAGGAGGTAGGGAGAGAGAGAGGGAGAGAGAGAGGGAGAGAGAGAGGAGGAGGAAGGTAGGGAGGGAGGGAGGGAGAGAGGGAGAGCGAGGGGGAGGAAGAGAGAGGGAGAGAGAGAGAAGGAGGGAGGGAGAGAGAGAGGGAGGGAGGTAGAGAGAGAGGGAGAGAGAGAGGAGGAGGAAGGTAGGGAGAGAGGGAGGGAGGGAGGGAGGGAGAGAGGGAGAGCGAGGGGGAGGAAGAGAGAGGGAGAGAGAGAGAAGGAGGGAGGGAGAGAGAGAGGGAGGGAGGGAGAGAGGGAGGGAGGGAGAGAAGGAGGGAGGGAGAGAGAGAGGGAGAGAGAGAGGGAGAGAGAGAGAAGGAGAGAGGGGGAGAGAGAGGGAGAGAGAGAAGGAGGGAGGGAGGGAGAGAGAGAAGGAGGGAGGGAGGGGGAGAGAGAGGGAGAGAGGGAGAGAGAGAAGGAGGGAGGGAGGGAGAGAGAGAGAGTGAGAGTGAGTGAGTGAGTGAGTGAGACAGAGAGGGTGGGAGGGGGGAGGGAGGGAGAGAGAGAGAGTGAGTGTCAGCATAGGATGGTTTTGGACATTGATATTAATTTGTGGGTAGGGAATGCCAGGAATTGAAGTCCATACGTTTTCAAGTTGCCAAAGTTAAGAAGCACTGTTCAGAAATAATTGCATACTAACAAGATATCTGCAGTTCCCTCACATCCTGGACATAAATGTTCCAGTATTTGAGGGGTTGCCACAAAGAAGAGGGGGTCAACCTGTTTCTCAAAGCACCGGAAGGCAAGACAGGCAACAATGGATGGAAACTAAATCAAGGAGAGAAGCAACCTAGAACTAAGGAGAAATTTCCTGACAGTGAGAACAATTAACCAATGGAACGCCTTGCCTTCAGAAGTTGTGGGTGCTCCATTACTGGAGGATTTAAGAAGAGACCAGACAGCCACTTGTCTGGAATGGTATAGGGCAGGGGTCTGCAAAGTCGGCTCTTTTAAGACTGGTGGACTTCAACTCCCAGAGTTCCCCAGCCAGCATAGCTGGCTGGGGAATTCTGGGAGTTGAAGTCCACCAGTCTTAAAAGAGCCGACTTTGCAGACCCCTGGTATAGGGTCTTCTGCATGAACAGGGTGTTGGATTAAAAGACCTCCAAGGTCCCTTCCAACTCTGTTATTCTGTTGTAACTCTTCCCCTCGGGATGCCGCTATAGGGCATTGACTGCAAAGCAACTGGACGTAAGGGCATTCCCCACCCCCCCATGCCATCCCTATGTTGAACATATAATTGCCACAGTTCTGTCTAATGTTTATGTGCATTATTCCATTGAGTTTTGCTGTAGTATTATTTATCCTTCTTATCTTTACTTCTCCCCTCTGTTTCGTATGATAATGATGACGACAATGATGATATTGCTTTGCATGAACACTGAAAGTTTCTGCACCAGACACAAATGGCTTGTGTGTCTAATTACTCTTGGCCAAATAAAACATTCATTCCAAATTTTTTAGAAACTCTTCTGTAGGTGTGGCCTGCTTTGTGGGAGTGGTTTGCCGGCAATGTGACTGGGTGAGAGTGGCTTGCCAGCCATGTGTCCAAGTGGGAGCGGCTTGCCAGCCATGCGACTGGGTGGGAGTTGCTTGGCAATCATGTGACTGGGTGGGCGTGGCCAACTTGTAAAATGTGGTGAAACTCACTTAACAACGCTCTTGCTTAGCAACCAAAATGTTGGCTCAGAAACTCTGGCATTTGAAGCACGCAAGTCTTAAAGCTGCCAAGTTACAAGACCCTTGCACCCCTAACCCTTTAGAAAAAAAACCCCCAGGGGTGTTCAAACTTGACAGCTTTAAGGCTTGTGGACTTCAACTCCCAGAATTCCTCCTCTCGCTCTTCCTCTTGATGATGGGCGGACGGGCGGGGGAGGGAACTAGAACCGGTTCTAAATGGCATTGTAGATTTGTGGAACCTCTTCTATAGAAGAGGTCAGAACTGGCAGGAACCCACCCCTGATTCATTCATTCATCCATCCATCCATCCATCCATCCATCCATCCATCCATCCATCCACAATTTTTAAATTTTTAAATTTTTAGAGTATTATTAATTTTAGCACAGGGAATATTTAATTAGTTTTTAACTATTTTGGACTTTTATATTTTTTTATTTTTTTATTTTTATTTTATTTTTATTTATATCCCGCCCTTCTCCACAGAGGACCCAGCGCGGCGCACAGGAATTTAAAAACATATCAACAATAAATACATAATTTAAGAACATATTAAATTAATCTAATCCTATGCTAAAACTAATTTTAAAATTCCCAATTTAAAACTCTCTAAAATAGTCCCCATGGGAGGTTAGGCTAGGCCGGCTTGCTGGAAAAGATGTGTCTTCAGACACTGGCGGAAGAGGCGGAGGTCGGTAATGGTGCGCAATTCAGGGGTAGGTCGTTCCAAAGGGCAGGGCCCGCCACAGAGAAGGCTCTTCCCCTGGGTGTCGCCAGACGGCATTGCCCGGCCGACGGCACCCTGAGAAGACCCTCTCTGTGGGAGCGGATCGGCCGAAGGGATGTATGGGGCAGGAGGTGGTCTCGCATATAACTAGGCCCCGAGCCTAGTTTTGTATTTTTGTATGATTTTAATGATGCCTGTGCGCCACCCTGGGTCCTTTTTTAGGAGAAGGGCGGGGTATAAATTTAATAAAATAAAATAAAATAAAATAAAATAAATAAATCCATCCATCCATCCATCCATCCATCCATTCATGTTAACCATGATAGATCAATAATTTTACTCAGTGAAAAAGTAGTTTGGAATAGCCATTTCCCCCCCAATGTGTTGTAGTTGAGCAATATCTGTATAGGTAGAGAGATCTGTAGGGATGACTTACCTGTGGCAAGGAAAGCTCCTCCCTTCAACCCCCAAAGTGACATCACAAAGTTGTTGGGATTGGTATAGCTGTTTCAAACCTAGCAGAACAAATAAGTACACAAAGCACATGTGCATGGAAGTACACATACAAGCAAAAGTAGAAAGCCCCAAAATTCTCAGTCTGGTTACTTATAGATTGATCCAGATGTGGATGCAACTTATGTTCTGACCTTCTCTCATTGACATGAACTCTAAGGGTGGCCAACCAGACAGTAAAAACTGTAGTGCAATTCAAAGGGGGGGGGGGGGGGAAGCATAATTGCAACAGAAGTAAAATCAGATACAGGTAGTCCTCAACGTACGACTATAACCGAGCCCAACATTTCTGTGGCTAAGAGAGACAGTTGTTGCACGAGTTTCCCCCCCCCCCCCATTGCATGACCTTTCTTGCCACAGTTGTTATGTGAATCACTGCAGTTGTTAAGTTAGCAACACAGTTGGTAAGTGAATCTGGCTTCCCTATTGACTTTGCTTGTCAGAAGGCCACAAAAAGAGAGCATATGACCCTGCAACTGTCATAAATATGAGTCAGTTGCCAAGCGGCTGAACTTTGACCACATGACCACTATAGGGGCTCCTCAATGGTCATGAAAAATGATCGTAAGTCACTCTTTTCAGTGCCATTTCAATTTTGAACAATAAACTGTTTTGTAAGTCATGAATTACCTCTATATAGCTTTCAAAAACAGAGGCCAAAATCAATTTACATACCAAAAAACTTGCTAATGAAATTACATAACTTGCCCAGAGTTGCTTTGGATACTGAAATCAGTGGCATATAAATTCAATCAATCAATCAAACTTGACAAACTTGAACATAGGGCACTATCTAATAAAATGAAATTCAATGGCGAAAAGAGTAAAGTTCTACATTTAGGCAACAAAAACAAAATGCACAGGTACAGTATAGGTGGTACCTTGCTCAATAGCAGTAGCTGTGAAAGGGATCTTGGAGTCCTAGTGGACAACCACTTAGATATGAACCAGCCGTGTGCAGCAGCTGCCAAAAAAGCCAACACAGTTCTCGGCTACATAAACAGAGGAATAGAATCAAGATCACGTGAAGTGTTAATACCACTTTATAATGCCTTGGTAAGGCCACACTTGGAATACGGCATTCAGTTTTGGTCACCACGATGTAGAAAAGATGTGGAGACTCTAGAAAGAGTGCAGAGAAGAGCAACAAAGATGATTAGGGGACTGGAGGCTAAAATGTATGAAGAAGGGTTGCAGGAACTGGGTATGTCTAGTTTAATGAAAAGAAGGACTAGGGGAGACATGATAGCAGTGTTCCGATATCTCAGGGGTTATTCCAATATCTCAGAGAAGATGGAGTCAAACTATTCTCCAAGGCACCTGAGGACAGAACAAGAAGCAATGGGTGGAAACTAATCAAGGAGAGAAGCAACTTAGCACTGAGGATAAATTTCCTGACAGAGAGAACAATTAATCAGTGGAACAGAAGTTGCCTCCAGAAGTTGTGAATGCCCCAACACTGCAAGGCTTTAAGAAGATGTTGGATAGTCATTTGTCTGAAATGGTATAGGGCTTCCTGCCTAGGCAAGGAGTTGGATTAGAAGACCTCCAAGGTCCCTTCCAACTCTGCTACTGTACTGTACTGTATTGTAATCAATCAATCCTAGGCTGACCTGGTTATGTGTTCTTTCCTATGCATTTGCAACATAGATACTCTTGGGATGCAGAGCCAAACAACTTGCCTCCGGAAGTTGTGAATGCTCCAACGCTGGAAGTTTTAAAGATGTTGGATAACCATTTGTCTGAAGTGATGTAGGGTTTCCTGCCTAAGCAGAGGGTTGGACTAGAAGATCTCCAAGGTCCCTTCCAACTCTGTTATTCTATTCTAATTGTAGATTGGACCTTAGTGGTCCCTTGGATCATTCTTCTTGCTCAAGATTAAATAATCAAAAGAGGGGAATAACAGTAGTAATAAGTGTAATAATACAGTTATTACTAATAACTGTAATAACTAGGACCACTTCTACTTTTTCTACAGCATCATGTTTCAATAAATGTCATCCTAGTGTTGAGAGGTTCTTACATTTCTCTCTGTTTTATTAAAATTCTTCCTCATCATTCCAAGTCATTTGCTCAAGATGGTCTCTTGCATGCCTTTCTAACATTGGAAAATAATAATTCTGCCTTCTTTGAATTTTCACTCGTCCATCTTCAATCTCCCTAGTTTTTTTTTAAACCATTCCACATGGGACTTGAAGCTATTTCAGGGCTTCAAATTAGAGGACTTCAGTTATACAGGATTAAAGAGCTTCAGATATGAAGAACCAACATCCATAACAGGGGTCAGCAACCTTAAACACTCAAAGAGCCACAAAAGTCCTAACCGGAAGCCCGCCGTTCAATTCTGGAGCTGACTGGAAGCCCGGTTCCCCCACCATAGAGTCTCCTCCTAGCATGGTGTCCTTTTTCCTCTACCTGTCCTAACCAAAAGCCCTATCAATTGTGGAGCCGACTGGTGACCGGGAGCCGCAGTAGAGGGCTGAAAGAGCCACATGTGGCTCCAGAGCCACGGGTTGCTGGCCCCTGATCCATAATCTTTGGTTAGCATGCTGCCAGAGAAGGCTGTTGTAGAGGATCTTCAAACTTACCTTGACATAAATAGGTTTCATGAGACTGAAGTGGTTTTTCTGTCCCATCTTCTTCATCGCTGTCTCTCAGGGAATCCATTTTTTCAGCCTCCCAAGAAGGCTCAGGAACCAGTCAAAGAATTCATCATGTTCCTTATCTGAGGATTGATCAGAATGTGGACTTAAACAATCCTTTACTTCAAGCCAAGAATAAATCCTGGCACAAACTAGGCACCTATTTCTCCCATTGTTTGTAGTAGTCCAGTAATGGCGAATCTTTTTCGCATCGGGTGCCTAAAGCTCGTGCTATTGTGCATGATCATGTGCCCACCCCCATAATTTAATGCCTCCCATGCTGTGACCCCTGAGAATACATGTGTGACACCCTCTGCTGTCCAGCACATGTACACACGGCTTTTTTGAAGCCTGGGGAGGACAAAAATGGCCTCTGTCAGAGGTCGGAAACAGCCCGTTTTCTGACTTCCGGTGGGCTTGGTAGTTCCACTTTTCGGCCTCCCAAGGTTCCAGAAGCTTTCTAGGAGCCTGGGGAGGGTGAAAAAAGGCCCAACACACAAACCGGAAGTTCAGGAATGGACTTCCAGGTTGCCCGTTGGGCCATTTTTCTCCCTCTGGAGGTTTCAGGAGGGCAAAAAATGGCTGAAAATCAAGGTTGAAAATCAGCTGGCCAGCATGCTCATGTATGCTGGAGCTGACAGGGCAACGCCTCACGTGCCCTCAGAAATGGCTTCGCATGCCACCTGTGGCGCCTGTGCCATAGGTCCGCCATCATGGTACTAGTCCTTCTGAAATGTCAGCTTTAGCATCATTGTCAAACAATTTCGCTCAAAATGGAAAATTCAGGCTCACATCTTAGGAGGGAAGGCCCAAAATCCGTGACCAATCTGAAGTTTTCCAGGCATTCAATCCATGTTTGGAATTTCTACTTTTAGAATGAAACAACGATTCTAGTGAAGAAAAGGCCAATGGGAAATTTATAGATTTGAATATTTACGATTTATGGAATTCAGAATTCCAAGAGGCTTAAAACACCTTTCCTCTTGCCCTTCCTATGTCTCCAACCGTTATCCCTTTATTCAATCCCGAAGGCCCCAAAGGCGGTTTCCATGCAAAGTCTCCGTGCTTCCCCCACCCACCCCCACCCCATAGCGGGAGGAAAATAAATCAGAACCAGACGATACACTGCTAGCTGAATTGCAGCCGATCAATAAAGATTGATTTTGACTCACAGTTACTTAACACCAGCAAGACAGAAAAGTTTTCCCTTTCTTCCAAAGCTGCTGAAATGAAGAAAATAGGGGACGAGGGGATACCAAGTATGGCATGTGGCTTTTCTATTGGGCGATCCAACAGCAGCTCCTCTGACTGAGCTTACATTGTGAGGTCGTTGGTGTTCTCTGAGGTTGGTCGTTTTCTTGCAGACGTTTCATTACCAAACTAGGTAACATTATCAGCGCTAGAATGATGTTAATGAGCTGGGTAATCAAATCATCACCATCTTCTTTTAATCCCTTGTGGGGTAGGGTCTGGGCAACTGAATGGAGCTAGCAGAGGGTTTTAATGGCCAGATGCCCTTCCTATTGCCAGTGCGGAGTTTTGTTCAGCAGACATGTTCTCATTGTGCCCAGAGAGAGAGAAATATCTGCCTCTACCAGAGATTGAACGCATAGCCTCCTGATTGTGAGGTGAGAGCGGCACCTCTAGGCCACCGCACCACTCTTAGTTGGGTAGTCAAATGCTTGCAAGAAAACAACTAAGCTCGGAGAATCCCAAAGGTGTTTTTCCAAAGGATAGGTGAACTTTCTCGGTTTTATTTTCTTGAAAACATTTTGGTTCTCATCCAAGGAGCTTCATCCAGTTCTTCCTGGATGAGACGCGAAACATTTTCAGGAACAAGAAAAAAGCCAAGATAGTCAGGTTGTCTTTTGAAAAAGTATCTTTGGGACCAGGAGTGGTATTCATTTACTTTCCTCACCGGTTCACAAATATGAGCGTGCGCATCCACGCATGTGTTCGGTCTTCTGCGCATGCACTTTCATCGTGCATACAGCTTGCACACATGTGCACAGCTGGAAAACATGCCTAAATAGGACAGCATAAAGCCGAGGCGGGTGGACAGGCACACCCACAATTTCCACTACCGGTTCGGGCGAACCAGTCCGAACCGGCTGAATACCACCTCTGTTTGGGACAACCGTGACATGGATGATTGAGAATCTCCATAGACCTCAAGCTCAGAGAACACTGAGGATCCCACGGTTTCAACCCCGAGCTACAAATATTCTCTTCCTTGAGTTTGGGCTCACAGCCGTTCTTGGCTCCTAATCCTAACCCTGCTGTCAATCCCTTTGCAACACTCATCTGCATCTGGGTTGTGGGTGTGATTTATAATGAAAAAAAACTCCAAAAAACAAGGCCCCGATCCCACAGGTTTCATGCCTGCTTGAACTGCTAACCTCTGCCTCAGAGACAGGGCCTCAATCCTTTCTCTAGACTTGCATAGTAGGGAGATCAAAGGGAAGAGAAGACTGAGAATGGTTGGTTTCACTCTTAGTTCCAACCGTTCCAACTGCCAGTGGATGTTCTTAAAGGGGGATGGCGTCTTTTGTAGGCAATTGGACAAGTTTAGAAGTGGTCAAGTCTGGCCCGGAGGCCGATCTCTCTGATAGATCCTCCTCAGCTTCTCCGAGTAGCTTATTCAGGGGATGCATAATTCATTAGCAATGCCTGTGCAGGATCAAGGCAGAATCTGCCTCTTGTGTTGTGCAGAAAATATCTTTTTTGCTTATAGCTTGTACTACTTGCCGTTCAGTTTTATGAAAGAGGAGTTTTGGGGAAAGGCTCGTGACTGCATTAATTCAGTTATAGCCAAGATGCACACACACACACACACACACACACACACATACACACACACACACACACACAGAGAGAGAGAGAGAGAGAGAGAGAGAGAGAGAGAGAGAGAGAGAGAGAGACATAGAGATCTTAGCAACAAGAAAGTTAGAAAGTTACAAGTTAGAAGGATGCACTATATACAATTATTATATATGTATACTTTTTTCTTTTTTAAAAAAAGGAGGAAGCTATATGTTAAAATTAAATATGTATATTGAAAAGGAATTATCAATACCATCAACGTAAAATGGAGCTCCCTCAGAGGCTGAAATACACCCAGTAAACGAGATCAAAAGTGCGAAGTAGAGGAGAGAGGGAAGGGAAGAAGAGGGGGGTAGGAGGGGGGGAGGGAAGAGGAGGAGAGAAAGAAGGAGTGGAAAGGGGAGAGAGGAGAAGGGGAGAGGAAGGGGAAGTAGAGAAGAGAAGGACGACAGAGGGAAGAAAGGAGGTAGGGAGGAGGAGGAGGAGGAGAGAGGGAGAAGAAAGTGATGGATAGGGTACAAATATGGTGTATGGAGAGCAGAAGAGTCAATAATTGTTTTTGGAAGTTGATGGTAAGACGACATTTAATAATGATTGATTGGCAGTTCGGCGGTTTGAATCCCTAGCACCGCGTAACGGAGTGAGCTCCCGTTACTTGTCCCAGCTTCAGCCAACCTAGCAGTTTGAAAGCACGTAAAAAATGTAAGTAGAAAAATAGGGACCACCTTTGGTGGGAAGGTAACAGTGTTCCGTGCACCTTCGGCATTTAGTCATGCCGGCCACATGACCACGGAGACGTCTTCAGACAGCGCTGGTTCTTCAGCTTTGAAACAGAGATGACACTGCCCCCTAGAATTGGGAATGACTAGCACATAATGTGCAAGGGGAACCTTAACCTTTACCTTACTACAAGATACTAAAGAAAGAGACTTTGGGTTTCGCTGATAAGATAGGTTTGTTGTTATAGAAATGGCTAGTATATATTATTATGTAAAAGCAAAAAGTTGAGGTTGTATATTATTTCCTTATTCTACTGTGCTAGAAAGAGTTGGATTCAATGCTTTTTTTCCTTTTTCCTCTTTTCCCCTACACTTTTTCCTCTTCCCCCTTTCCTCCCTTACTTTCCTTTTTCTTTGTACTTCATATTTTGATAAACTAATAATTTTTTTAAAAGAAGTTTTTCCTAATGTCTATCCTAGTGTTTCTCAACCTTAGCACTCTAAGGCATATGGACTTCAACTCCCAGAATCCCCCAGTTAGCATGAATTCTGGGAGCTGAAGTTCACATATCTTAGAGCCGTGATGGCGAACCTAGGGCAAGGGTGCCAGAGGTGGCACGCAGAGTACTCTCTATGGGCATGTGTGCTGTTGCCAGCTGTTCTTCCTGCATGCCAGTTTTCACAGCCTGAAAATGGCCCCCAAAACGGCCATTTTCCGGGAGCCTATTTCAAGCCGTTTCCAGGTTCGTTTTGGGACCCAAAACAGCCTGAAAATGGCCCAAAAACAGCCCCAAAACCGCCTGAGAAACAGCCCAAAAATGGCCTGAAAACAGCCTGAAAATGACCAAAAAAACTAAGCGTGCACACACCAGCCAGCTGGTCTTCGTGTTTCCGGTGCTCCGGTGCAGCTTTGTGCATGCATGTTCCGGTTTGGGCACTCAGTGCCGAAAAGGTTCGCCATCACTGTCTTAGAGTTTCCAAGGCTGAGAAATATTGGTCTAACCTTTATCTATTCCCTTGAAGCTTAATTCCATTATTGTGCATGATTTACAACTGTTACCCCGGGATCAATTATGGTTTTAAACTACCTCTAGTCATGCAGTCACAGTGTACCAAGGTTGGTAGAAGTCAAATGCTAGAATCTTTGAACCTGAAGCTCAGAGAAGAGCAACAAAGAAGATTAGGGAACTATCCCTAACCACTTTATAAGGCCTTGGTAAGGCCACCCTTGGAATACTGCATTCAGTTTTGGTCACCATGATGTAGAAAAGATGTGGAGACTCTAGAAAGAGTGCAGAGAAGAGCAACAAAGAGGATTAGAGGACTGGAGGCTAAAACATATATAGAACGGTTGCTGGAACTGGGTATGCCTAGCCTGATGAAAAGAAGGATTAGAGGAGACACGATAATAGTATTCCAATATCTCACGGGCTGCCACAAAGAAAAGGGGGCCAAACTATTCTCCAAACCATCTGAAGGCAGAACATGGATGGAAACTAATCAAAGAGAGAAGCAACCTGGAACTAAGAAGGAATTTTCTGATGGTGAGAAAAATTAATCAGTGGAACAACTTGCCTCCAGATGTTATGGGTGCTCCGACACTGGAGGTTTTCCAGAAGAGATTGGACAACCATTTATCTGAAATGATAAAGGTTCTGTTGCTTGAGAAGGGGGTTGGTCACTGGCCATAGGGGGCGAACATCTGGCCCCCGTGGATTGGGCACGCAACCTAGACGTCCTCCTGGATACCCGGCTGTCTATGCAAGATCATGTGACGGCCGTGGTCAGGGGGGCATTCCACCAGGTACGCCTGGTGCGGCAGTTGCGTCCCTTATTGGACCGGGACGCCCTTCGCACAGTCACTCACACGCTTGTGACATCCCGGCTGGACTACTGCAATGCTCTCTACATGGGGCTCCCCTTGGGGTGCACCCGAAGGCTACAGCTGGTCCAGAATGCGGCCACGCGGGCGATCTTGGGAACGTCTAGGTATTCCCATGTAACACCGCTCCTGGGCGAGCTGCACTGGTTACCTGTGGTCTTTCGGGTGCGCTTCAAGGTGTTGATTACCATCTTTAAAGCGCTCCATGGCACGGGACCTAGCTACCTGCGAGACCGCATCCTACCTCATACATCCCTGCGGCCGATCCGCTCCCACAGAGAGGGACTTCTCCGGGTGCCGTCCACTAGGCAATGCCAGCGGGCGACGCCCAGGGGAAGGGCCTTCTCTGTGGTGGGCCCAACCCTCTGGAACGACCTACCCCCCCGACCTTAGAACAACCACGGACCTCCGCACCTTCCGCCAGAAATTAAAGACACTCCTGTTTCATCAGGCCGGCTTGGCCTAAGTTATTTACCTAGCCTACAGTCTGTACAATAAATTGTTTTAATTGGGTTTTGAATGGGATTATGTTTTAACCTTTTAAATTTTAGCACAGGGATAACTTATTTAATTTGGTTTTAGCTATTTATATTGTGATACTGTTGTGTTTTTTAACTTCCTGTGCACCGCCCCGGGTCCCTTTGGGGAGAGGGTGCGGTTATATAAATCCGAAATAAACTAAAACTAAACTAAACTTCCAAGGACTCTTCCAACTCTGTTTTTCTGTTAAAGCAAAGCATTTTAGAGATGAGGGTTTTTCCTCTTCCTGTTGACAGATTTTAGGAGGCGAAAAATACAGACATTCTGTTACAATCTAATCTGCTATAATTTACATTAATCAGTGCAATATTTTTGCCTTTATTCTGACGTGCACATAAATTACCTAACCCCAGATTTCATAGCTTCTCTTTCTAACATTAAGCAACTTCCAATGAATTTCAGAGTGGGTCTTCCTTTCCTTTGGCAAATTTTGGAGTTTGAAATCTTGCTGTGTCATAAAATGAGTGATGAATAAATCAATAAGTAATGATGATATTTATACAGCTAGCACTTTCACAGAATGATTAGATCTGACTCTTGTGCCAGATAAGTTATTATTATTAGACCCGCATTAGAAATAGATGGAATATATCTAAACCTCAGAAACTGTTAATAAATCTTTGAACTTGATACTTAATTCATTTCCTTCTTCTTACCCTAAAGTGGGATAAATGCTAATTCTGGTCCTTGGTTTTTCATGTGCCCATTCATAAGCACTTTATATTCCTTTTTCTCAGTTTAATGTCCTTATTTCAAACAGTCTACAAACCCATCTTTAGGTACAGTTTTGCCCTTATATTTTGAGCACTGTTCTTTGCAAGGCAAGGGTTTCAAAAGTCCATTTCTTTCAATGGAGGAAAATCAAAACAATTTTTTTCAGAAAATATATGCATTTTAATACTATACAGATAGTCCTCAACTTCTGGCCATAATAGAGCCTGGAATGTCTGCTGTAAGTGATGACCGTCATAAGTCAAGATACCCATATGACTAGATCAGATTTTAGAACAATTTTGTGACAGTTGTTACAAAAATACATGTATTACTATGGACTTTTTTTTTTTTTTGCTAGAAATTGGCCCAAAAGACAGAAAACTGGCAAAAAAATACACCCACTGTAAATTGTGGTCATGTGACCTTGGAACACAGAAACCAGCCATAAACGTGAGTCAGTTGCTAAGTGGCCCAAATGTCATGGGGATGTGTTTCATGCCTCTGTTGGAGCCTGAATCCGCGGAGGAGGATGACCCAGAGTTGGGGTTGACGGAGGTTGAGCGGGCGGCCTTGTTGGCTTCAGAAGAATGCGAGGGGGAGCTGGACGAGGCAGCCCCAGGCCCCTCAGGCTTGAGACAACTTGCCAGCAGGGAGGAATGGCGGCAGGATGATGAGAGAAGGCAGGCAGTGGAAATTAAGAGAGACAGAAGTCAAGTGATGAGCAAGGACCACCCACTCTTGATCTCTGAGCATGGAGAATGGAGAGGAGGCACGAACAGTGCAGGCTGACCCGATGACTTGGGAGGAGATCACCCCGACCAGTGGCAGGATTCAAATAATTTAACAACTGGTTCTCTGCCCTAATGACCACCTAGGTAGGCAGGGCTCAGTGGTCATGTGACTAGGTGGGTGTGGCCAACTCAACGTCACTCAGGTCTTAGCTGTGACAATGTAATCGGGGTTAACCGGAGAGGCAGTTTCTGTAAGCAGGGCAATAAAGATGAGGCTAGAAACAACACCAGAATCTTTCCTCCCTGCCTTCCTTACAGGATTAGCCCTGTAAAGTGGAATAAAACTGTTAGATTAGAAGAAGGATTCCAACTCAGGCATGGTCAAACAACAGGAACATTTATTCAGCAACTATTTACAATCTACAAGGATCATTACTGGCAAGGTTTCCCTGTCTGACAGCCGTTTATATACAGCTTTTAGGAGGGAAACCTTTCAGCAAGGTAGCTGCAACATTGTATCAGATCTCCAGACAGAATCCGGCCAGCTGCGTCTGGGCCAATCATATGCAGCTGCCGGCTCCGTTCTGGAATGCGGTGACTCAGAGTTCACCAGACTTGCTGGCACCAGACTTCACCAGACTTGCAAGCCTGAGGACTTAACAAAACCAAAAGGAGATTTCTTCCAACAACTGCTTCTCCGAACTGCTTAGAAAGTTAACAACCGGTTCTCCTGAATAGGTGCGAACTGGCTGAATCCCACCACTGACCCTGACCCTCTTCATAAGGCACACCTGGGGACTGAGTCTTAAGGAGATGCTGTGGGGGGGGGGGTGTCGTTTGTCGGGAGCAAATGCTGAATTTGTGATGTTTTATATGTCGTTGCTGACATTTGGAGTTTGCTGGACTTCTTGCCTTATTCCTTGCTTCCTGGACTCATTGACTTATTCCCTTGCCATGCTGAACTTCTGGCTTTGAAGCCATTGCTGGACTAGTTGCAGCCAGAGGCTGCTGGACGTGTGTGTGTGTGTGTGTGTGTGTGTGTGTGTGAGAGCACTTTTCTCCAGGACTTGCCATAAACATGGGAGTGTTTGGGGCAGGGGTGGGTTCTGGCTGCTGCTACTGCCGGTTCGCTCAGGGACCTGCCTGATGCACACACATGCACAGTACTAAAAAACTGCTTCTGCACATGTGCAGAAGCAAAAAAAAAAAAAGAAGGCAGCACCTATGGCACTGCAGAGAGAACCGGTTCAGGGGCGTGGCAGGCTGAGTTACTACTTACTTGACCGAGCCGGTCCGAACCGGTAGGAACCCACCTCTGGTTTGGGGAAAACTTGGAGCAATAAGTGGACTGTTTTTGTTGCCTCCATGCCTTGTCCTGGGTCATCACAATGTGCGTTCAGTCATTGGTACTCCAGAAACGAGCTGTAAGTCTCTTTTGGAGGCGGTGGTGGGGTCCGTCGTAACTTTGTATGGTTGCTAAGCAACCAATCATTAAGTGAGAGCTAACCAGAGATGGGTTGCTACCGGTTTGGCCCGGATTGGCCGAATCGGTAGTAGCGGTAGCAGGAGGCTCCGTCTACCTGCCTGGATGCTTCTATGCATGTGCAGAAGCGTTGTGCGTGCGTGTGAGTGCACCCGAACCAGTAGTAACAAAATTGGCAACCCACCACTGGAGCTACCTCTATGCCAGTGATGGCTAACCTTTTTGTCGCCGTGTGCCAAAAGAGCCTGTGCGTGTGCAACAGCATGCATGTGCGTGCCCACAACCATCATACAATGCGCTCCCTGCACCCCTCCCCGTGTGTGCACCCTCCTACATGCAATGCGCAATCCCTGCCACCCCATTTTGGGCCTAGCAGGCCTCCCTGTAGCCTCCTAGGACCAAAAATGATGCACCCTCCCTGTGCGCCCCCTGCCCCCGTGCATGCACGAGTGACCCTCCCCATGCATGCATGCATGTCTCCTGCATGCGTCCCTTCCTCTGCGCATGTGTGGCAGAGACCCAAAACTCAGCTGGCCGGCAGGAAGCATGTGTGCATGTGTGGTGGAGCTGAGGTGGGGCAACACTTCCGTGTGGCACGCGTGCCATTGGTTCGCCATCACGGCTCTATGCCTTTTGTTGTAGCATAGTATTTGGAGAGGTGTGACCTCAAATACACAAAACAAGGTAGTGGTGTAATCCAGGAGAAGCAGATCACAGTGTATTTAAAATATAAATTGACACAATCACACAACTGGGTCTAATTTGGACTAAATTCTAAATTCTCCTTGCAGATGTGTGAACCACTTCTTTGTCCCTCTTTTACATTGTTCCAATAATGTAGAAACACATGGAGAACCTCAGGGAGAAACCAAGTCTGCCCAATCCAGGAACCCAAACTTGGAAAGTAGCATAATTTTTCTGATAGCCCCTGCAGTGGCATAGAACTCTTTGGATAATGGGCACCAAGAAGCTGTTGTAATAATACATTTGCCAATTAATTTGTGAGCCAGCTGTTAAGCAGTCTTCCTAAACAGTGAACACATAAACAAGCCAGCTTGGCTCCTGGTGACTACATAAACCCACGAAGTTTACTCAGCAACAGGGTCACTGCTTTATTCTGGGTGGTTTTTCAACCCAAGCGGTTTAAGCGTGCAGCTCTGGGATTTTGCTAGTAATTTCTCATTCCATATTAACCTGGTTGAAACCTGATTACCTTTTTTTTTTTTTTTGAGATCGGTTAAGAGCAGCTAAGTGCTTCTATGGATTAATCTAAAATGTGATTCATTTTGTTCTCCTACTCAAAGCAGGTTTCTATTAAGCCAGAGTGAGCTCTGGTTTTTTAATGCAAAGTTCTAAAATGAAGTGCCTATTTCGCTAGGGTACGAAACTGTGTTTTGTTTACCCTTGATGTCATATTTTGGTTCTTGGATTGTTCTTTTCAGAGCAAAATAGCCTATGTGTTCACAACAAGTCTCTTTTGTTGGCTTTTCAAAATGCCCGTGAATGCAAAGCCAACACGGTCCCAGGTGGCATTAACAGAGGGGTAGAATCAAGTTCACACAAAGAAGTAGTAGTATTGCGTTACCACCTTGGTAAGAACATACATAGAATACTGTTGTGGCCCAGCCGGCTCCGGATGAGCTGCTGATGGACTCCTCTAGTGAGGAGTCCTATGAGTCTGCTCGGGAGGAGGAGGGTGACCTTGAGGAAGCAGAGAGCCCGGCTGGTCATCAGGAGGCACCTGGGTCTTGGAGTAGCGTGGAGGATCAGGGCCAGTTTGTCCCTGATGCTAGATTGAGAAGGGCTGAGAAGAGGAGGCTTCAATTACGCCAGAAGCGAGCTCGGAGGCTCTGAATTGGTCTCAGCTGCTTAATGAATGGCCCCTCCCAAGAGTGTTTAAAAGGAAGTCTGTGAGGAAGAGGATTTTACAGAGAACAATGTTTGACTTCAGTTTCGTGTATAGTCTGGTTAGTCATGTCTGAATAAGCTTTGTATTTGTTATGAGACATTAAGACTAGCAGCCAAAGGAGATAGTGGCAAGCAGTCAATCTTGTATCATTTGGTGGGGGGGGGGGGGGGGCAGAACAGAATACTGTACCCAGTTTTGGTCATCCCAATACACACAAAAAAGTTGAGACTCTAAAAAGAGTTAAGAGAAGAGCAACAAAGAGGATTAGAGAACTGGAGGCTAAAATATATGAAGAACGGTTGTCCGAATTGGGTATGTCTAGTCTAGCTGGAAGGGACCTTGGAGGTCTTTCAGTCCAACCCTCTGCTCAATAGGACACTCTATACCCATGACGGAGAACTTATGGCACGTGTGCCACCGGTGGCACATGTAGCCATATTTGCTGGCATGGTAGCCCTTGGCAGATCTCAGCTCTGGCACGCATGCGTGTGCTGGCCAGCTGATTTTCAACCTTCCGGAGGGCCAGGGGAAGCCGTTTTTGCTTTCTCTAGGCTTCAGGAAAGCCTCTGGAGCCTGGGGAGGGTGAAAAACATGTCCAATGGGTCTACCCCCCCAATTACGCACCATCACCGACCTCCGCCTCTTCCGCCAATGTCTAAAGACATACCTGTTTCAACAAGCCGGCCTAGCCTAACCTCCCACGGGGACTTTTAGAAAGTTTTAAATTGGGTATTTTAAATTTGGTTTTTAGCATAGGACAAGACAGTTTAATTTATATTTTAAATTGTGTATTTATCTTTGTATTTTGCATGTTTTTTAAATTTCCTGTGCGCCGCCCTGGGTCCTCTGCGGAGAAGGGCAGGATATAAATATTAAAAAAAAACAAAAGAAAACGGAAGTTTGTTCCCAAAGTTTGTTGGCCATCAAGAAGCCTTCCCTGGACCCAGCTGTGTTGGCTAATTATCGTCCGGTCTCCAACCTTCGCTTTCTTGCGAAGGTTGTTGAGAGTGTGGTGGCACAACAGTTTCCCCGGCACCTGGAGGAAACTGTCTATCTAGACCCACGCCAGTCCGGCTTCCGACCTGGACACAGTCTCTTCTTCAAAATCCCCAATGATGAAGCGCCCACAACTTCTGGAGGCAAGCTGTTCCACTGATTAATTGTTCTAACTCTCAGGAAATTTCTCCTTAGTTTGAAGTTGCTTTTCTCCTTGATTAGTTTCTTGTCTTGCCTTCTGGTGTTTTGAAAAACAAGTTGATTCCTCCCTCTTTTTTGTGGCAGCCCCTCAAATATTGGAGCACTGCTAACCTGTTACCCCTAGTCCTTCTTCATCAGACCTGATTGAATCAGACATAACATCATCATCACCAAAGGTGCTGTGATCTCCACAGTAATGATAGATAAACAACAAAACTGTCTTACATGTGTAGATCTACAGATCAGAGGTGGCATTCTACCGGTCCCCACCGGTTTGGTTGAATTGGTAGCGGTGGTGGCAGGAGGCTCCGCCCACCTGCCCAGACGTCATCATGGACACTGTGCATGCGCAGAAAGTTCTACGCATGCACAGAAGCACCGTGCACGAGTGAAGCGAGCATGCATGCGCCTGCTCCCCATTCCGAATTGGTAGTGAAGGTAAGAGGATTTCATGCCTGCTGCACACATCTGTATGTGTGTATTAGTGTGTAAGTGATGGTAACCTCTTCACCTTGTCATTTACAGGCCAGCTGCAAGAAGTGCCAATAACATTTAATCTTCTTTTTCAGTTGGTCTGCTACAGGTCTCAACTTTTGTTTTAATTCGAAAACAGGCTTCAAAATAGCTACCTGATATAAACTAACAATTTGTCTTCGGCTCAGCTAATAACCAGCACTGCTGACAGGGGACAGAAATGACCTCTGTAATCTCCAAGCTGTATTTTCCCCATCCCCTGCTACCAAATACGTTTAAATTCTGTGAATGGATTAGTGCAGGGGTCTCCAACCTTTGCAACTTTAAGTCTGAAGGACTTCAGCTCCCAGACTTCTCCAGCCAGCTTTGCTGGCTGGAGAATTCTGGGAGCTGAAGTCCTTCAGACTTAAAGTTGCAAAGGTTGGAGACCCCTGGATTAGTGCCTGTGTTTGTCCGTGCAAGTCAAATGCTCACTTTTGGAGTTACACGCCCCTTTCTCGTCTTCCATAGTGGGCTGCACCTGAGGGGGAAAAAAGTGGCCTTATTCCTATGCTCTTGGCATGCAGAAATAAAGCAGATGGAGGGGTTGTGTCACAGAGTTATTAAGGTGCAGGAAAGCCTCACTAACTACATTCCTTAGCACAAGGCAGCTGTGCTCCTAAAGTTAACTGAGCAAGTCCGATAAAATAATTATAAAATATTAGAGAGCCTTCCTGTCCTTTACCATCCCCCCAGAATCCATTTAAACTCACGCCTACTTCTTTGGTGACTCCATCCAGCCACCTCATTCTCTGTCGTCCCCTTCTTCTTTTGCCCTCAATCTTTCCCAGCATTAGGCTCTCCTCCAGGGAGTCCTTCCTTCTCATTAGGTGGCCAAAGTCTTCAGGTTCTGGCCTTCTAAAGAGCAGTCAGGGTTGATCCTTATTTACTCTTACAATAAACCTGAAATTTTGATGTAGCTGAGGAATGGTGCCTTACTGAGAAAAAACTTAAGCAGGTTCATGCGGAATGATTTTGAATCTGGATTTCTCCTGTGGGGGATGAAGATTTCTTGATGGAAACTAATTGAGGAGAGAACCAAGCTAGAAATAAGGAGAAACAACTGGACAGTTAGAACAATTTATCAGTGGACCTGCTTGCCTCCAGAAGTTGTGGGTGCTTCGCAGTGGTGGGTTTCAAATTTTTTAGAACCTACTCTGTAGGTGTGGCCTATTTTGTGGGCGTGGCTTGGCAGTCATGTGACAGGGTGGGAGTGACCACCTTTTAAAATGTGGTGAAACTCATTTAACAACGCTCTTGCTTAGCAACCAAAATTTTGGACTCAATTGTGATGATAAATTCTTTCTTTCTTTCTTTCTTTCTTTCTTTCTTTCTTTCTTTCTTTCTTTCTTTCTTTCTTTCTTTCTTTCTTTCTTTCTTTCCTTCTTTCCTTCCTTCCTTCATTCCTTCCTTTCCTTTCCGTTGGGTCACTTGCAGCGGCGGGCCAGACTTACTTCTGGGTCCGCCGGTGGAACCCCCTCTCACCGGTTCTCTAAATTTCACCAACCGGCTCTCGCGAGTAGGTGCGAGCCTGCAGAAACCCACCACTGGTGCTTCGTCACTGGAAGTTTTAAAGCAGATGGAGGCTTCGTGTCACAGAGTTATTAAGGTGCAGGAAAGCCTCACTCACTATACATTTCTTAGCACAAGGCAGCTGTGCTCCTAAAGTTAACTGAGCAAGTCCCGAAGAAAGGATCTGTCTGAACTGGATATTGGGCCTGGGAATGATAAAATATTGGAGGTCAGGGCTAGCAGTTTTATATTGGGTTTCATTTTGTTTGTTGCAACTAAAAAAATGGATCGAAAGAAGCCTATTTATCTTAATTGCCACTGATGTGCCCCACAGTTTCCCTCTCATGTCAGAAAATAGCTTTAGAGAAGGACAATAAGGATAACCTAATAAGGGAATGTTTAATTTTCAAAGAGGAAGACTATTCAAATAGGAGTGAAAGATTTCACGTGGAGGAGAGCCAAACCCTGTCATTTATCTACTCAAAGTGCAGGGTATGAAATAATGGATTTAAACTAGCAGGCAAGCAGGTTTTAGTCAAGTGCACAGGTATGCACAGGTACAGTATAGGTGGTACCTTGCTCAATAGTAGCAACTGTGAGAGGGATCTTGGAATCCTAGTGGACAACCATTTAAATATGAGCCAGCAGTGTGCAGCAGCTGCCAAAAAGCCAACACAGTTCTAGGCTGCATAAACAGAGGGATAGAATCTAGATCACGTGAAGTGTTAATGCCACTGTATAATGCCTTGGTAAGGTCACACTTGGAATACTGCATACAGTTTTGGTCGCCACAATGTAGAAAAGACGTGGAGACTCTGGAAAGAGTGCAGAGAAGAGCAGCAAAGAGGATTAGGGGACTGGAGACTAAAACATATGAAGAACGGCTGCAGGAGCTGGGTATGTCTAGTTTGATGAAGAGAAGGACCAGGGGAGACATGATAGCAGTGTTCCGATATCTCAGAGGGTGCCACAAAGAAGAGGGAGTCAAACTATTCTCCAAGGCACCTGGGGGCAGAACAAGAAGCAATGGGTCGAAACTAATCAAGGAGAGAAGCAACTTAGAACTAAGGAGAAATTTCCTGACAGTTAGAACAATTAACCTCTGGAACAGCTTGCCTCCAGAAGTTGTGAATGCCCCAAACCTGGAAGTCTTTAAAAAGATGTTGGATAGCCATTTGTCTGAAATGGTATAAGGTTCCTGCCCACGCAGGGGGTTGGACTAGAAGATCTACAAGGTCCCTTCCAACTCTGCTATTGTATTGTATTGTATAAGTGTTAGCAATACCTTTCTGCTGGAAAGAATAGTTCATCGTGGAACTATTGACTCAGTGTCTATGGAGATTCTCAGTCTTCCAGGTCCTGGGTGTCCCAAAGGTGCTTTTTCAAGAGACAACTGAACTTCCTGGTTTTTCTTAAAAAGACATTTCGTCTCTTGTAAAAAGTTTTATTAATTTTCTATATTTACATTTTCAATGTAGCACAATCACCTCCAAAGAGGACAATCACCTCAAAGCAGATGGACTCAGTTACAGTTATGGTAAGTGCATCACTGGAAGAGCTGAAATACCAGGCTATGGATAGGTCTTTATGGAGAACATCTATGTGGTCATTTGGAATGAAAAATGACTGGGTGAGACATATTTCTAGAGCAGAATGGTCAGAATTAAACTGTGCCAAATATGCTATATTCCTTCCTAAAACCTCTTGGTTGTCAACAACATCATTTTCATTTTCATTCAGTTCTCCAGCTTTGTGAATAGCAAACTAGAATAAAGCTTGATTGGGACATCAAAGAGATAAATTAAATTATAATTCACGAATGAAGGCAAATTAAATGATAATTGTTTGGGTTTGTTACCTTTGCTGCAAATATGAAGAGTTATTCAACAGAAGGAAGAACGTAAATTGGGCCAAATTACTGGACGATAGGAATCAGTTTTATTTTGAATCGTAAAATGTTTCTTTCCGATTTTATTTTCATAAAACTATATTTTCCTAATCTGCTGCCTTGTTTTTTCAGAAATGCCTCAGTCATAAAGTCATTGTGGAATATTCAAAAAAATGAGAACGCAGAATCTCCCATTTTAAATAAAATCGATTACATTTCTATCTACTGTCTTTCAGGCTCAAAGGATGGACATGGTTACAGATAGACCTTAATTTATGACTGTTTGCTTAGTGACCATTATGACAGATTTATCTAGGGCTACTTATGATTGGATTCAAAGTTCTGACAGCCAACCCCTGCCTCCCATGGTTAGGTGATTGCATTTTGGTTTCTCAATAATCAGCTCACATTTTATAGCCATTTACAGTATCTTGTGCTCATGTGACTTCAATTAATGATTTATTTATTTTTTTGCCAGGAACTGGTGTTTAATTCTGGTTTAATTTGCCAGGAACTGGGGTTTAATTCTGGTTTAATTTGCCAGGAACTGGTGTTTAATTCTGGTTTAATTTGCCAGGAACTGGGGTTTAATTCTGGTTTAATTTGCCAGGAACTGGGGTTTAATTCTGGTTTCCAGCAAAAAAAAAAAAAAGACTTGCAGAAAATTTATTAGCTTAACAACCACTTAATAATCGGTTTCTTAATAATTGCAGTTTTGTTTTACAACTGTGGTATTTCTTCATGACGATGCTTAACAACTCCTGCAAAAAAGATCGTAAAATGGGCATGATCACATGATGCCCCAGTTAATGACTGGCAGAACTTATAATGTAATTCTAGACTCTGTTATGGTTACAAGTCAAGGACTGTATGTATACCTATTTTGTGGTTGTTAGTTGCGGTCATGTTTGACTCATCGCGACCCCATAGACAACGTTCCTCCAAGCCTTCCTGTCCTCTACCATCCCCCAGAATCCATTCAAGCTCACATCTCCTTCTTTGGTGACTCCATCCAGCCACCTCATTCTCTGTCATCCCTTCAATCTTTGATTGATGCCTTCAATCTTTCCCAGCATTAGGCTCTTCTCCAGAGAGTCCTTCCTTCTCATTAGGTGGCCTAAGTCTTCAGGTTCTGGCCTTCTAAACAGCAGTCAGGGTTGATCCTTATTTACTCTTACAATAAACCTGAAATTTTGATGTAGCTGAGGAATGGTGCCTTACTGAGAAAATACTTAAGAAGGTTCATGCTGAATGATTTTGAATCTGGATTTCTCCTGTGGGGATGAAGATTTCTTGATGGAAACTAATTGAGAAGAGAACCAAGCTAGAAATAAGGCAAAATAACTAGACAGAACAATTTATCAGTGGAACCGCTTGCCTCCAGAAGTTGTGGGTGCTTTGTCACTGGAAGTTTTAAAGAAAAGATTGGACAACCATTTATCTGAAATGGTATAGGGTCTCCTGTTGAACAAGAAGTTGGATTAGAACAGGGGTCTGCAACCTTTGCAACTTTAAGTCTGAAGGACTTCAGCTCCCAGAATTCTCCAGCCAGCTTTGCTGGCTGGAGAATTCTGGGAGCTGAAGTCCTTCAGACTTAAAGTTGCAAAGGTTGGAGACCCCTGGATTAGAAGACACCCAAGGTCCCTTCCAACTCTGTTATTCCTACTACTGTAATGAGGGCCTCCTCAGGGTGCCGTCAGCCAGTCAATGTCAGCTGGCAACCCCTAGGGGGAGGGCCTTCTCTGTGGCAGCTCCGGCCCTCTGGAATGACCTACCCCCTGACCTTTGCACAGCCGTAGACCTGCGCCTTTTTCGCCGAGCCCTGAAAACCCATCTATTTCATGCGGCCAGCCTGGCGTAGTTTTAATTTGCTTTTACTAGGGGTTTTAGAGGGTATCTTAGAACAGGCCTGTGTTTAATTTATTTTTAGTATATTTTTAGTATAGTTACTGTATCAGATGTTTTATTGTTACTTTTATTATCGCCTGTTCACTGCCCGCAAGGGAGAAAAGGCGGTATATAAATCCGAATAAATGAAACGAATAAATGAAATAAACATCTAAAATCTGCAGAAAAGAATGTGTATGTGAATAGATAAGAATATAGACTGATGCCAGAGGAAACCCATTTATTGGTGCTAGTTCCATTTCACTACCTACGACTCTTCCGTCGGATGTTAAAAGCACATTTCTTTCATTTAGCCGGCCTGACATAGACTAGGGAATAATTTTAAACTTTGATATTTATTGGTTTTAAATGTATTGATCCAAATTTTAGCACAGATTTAATAATTTAATTGTCTTTTATATTTTGTATTGTATTGTTGGGTTTTTATCTTTCTGTACACTGCCCTGAGTCCCTTTTAGGTGAAATAGGGCGGTATATAAATCAAATAAACTAAACCAGGGATGTCCAAACTTGGGAACTTTAAGACTTGTGGACTTCAACTCCCAGAATTCCCAAGCCAGCTATGCTTAAAGTCTTAAAGTCTTAAAGTTCCCAAGTTTCCCAAGCTCAAGTCTTAAAGTTCCCAAGTTTGGACATCCCTGAACTAAACTAAATTAAACTAAACTATTAAATTGAAAAGTAGGAAGACTTGGAATGGGTCTAATATCACATCCTGTAATTTTGAAAGCCTTAAAGGGACAGAAGACCCATTGCGACATACTCAGTTTAAATGTAGGTTGTGTTAGCAAGATACTTATAAAACTACTGCATTTTTTGGACTATAAGATGCACCTAAATTTACAGAAAGGAAAAATATAGTTTTTGGCCTTTCAGCACAAACGGGCTGTGCGGAGCACTGCAGAGTGCTTCTGGGGGCCAGGGAGGGCAAAAATGTGACGTGGAGGGCTTGGGAGCTGAAAAATGGGCCCATTTTTGGTGAAAACGGGCCGTACAGAACACTGCAGAGTGCTTCTGGGGGCTGGGGAGGGCGAAAACATGATGTGCAGAGCAGTTGTGGGATTCAAACATTTTTACTACCAATTCTGTGGGTGTGGCTTGGTAAGCATGGCTTGGTGGGTGTGACAGGGGAAGGATACTGCAAAATCCCCATTTCCTCCCGATCAGCTGGGACTCGGGAGGCAGAGAATAGAAGGGGACGGGGCCAGTCAGAGGTGGTATTTACGGGTTCTCTGAAGTGCTCAAAATTTCTGCTATGGGTTCTCCAGAACTGGTCAGAACCAGTGGTGGGTTTCAATTTTTTTTAGAACCTACTCTGTAGGTGTGGCCTATTTTGTGGGCGTGGCTTGGCAGTCAGTGACAGGGTGGGAGTGGCCACCTTTTAAAATGTGGTGAAACTCATTTAACAACGCTCTTGCTTAGCAACCAAAATTTTGGACTCAATTGTGATGATAAATTCTTTCTTTCTTTCTTTCTTTCTTTCTTTCTTTCTTTCTTTCTTTCTTTCTTTCTTTCTTTCTTTCTTTCTTTCTTTCTTTCTTTCCTTCCTTCCTTCCCGTTGGGTCACTGGCAGCGGTGGGCCAGATTTACTTCCAGGCACGCCGGTGGAACCCCCTCTCACTGGTTCTCTAAATTTCACCAACCAGCTCTCACGAGTAGGTGCGAGCCTGCAGAAACCCACCACTGGTCAGAACCTGCTGAAATACCACCTCTGGTGTGGACGGTTCAGGAGGCCAACACCCCCTGTATTCAGTCTATAAGACACATCTAAATTTTCACCCATTATTTTTTTGGGGGGGGAGGTGCGTCTTATACTCTGAAAATTACAATAATTCATATAAGCCAAATAGCATTGTCAGGAATCATCTTCCAGGCTTTACCTTTTCCCAACGAAACAACTTATCCCTGGGCAAAAACGGGAAGTCCCCTTGAACCACCTTCAGAGCATGCTTCCAACTTCCTTTTCAAAGGACGGTCTAAAAGTCTTCGTGATAAACGTCACACCAGCTTACTCCTGGGGCTTGATTTGCATTTTGAATTGAGCCATAATATCACTTCCAGCCAAGCCATCTGCTGGGGAGTGTATTATCCCATGTAAAGCAAACTCTTCCCATTAGATCCAGAGTAAGAATGATGAAGTAGATCTAGCCTTCCTCTGGTGTTTCCAGTATAGATTGATGTCGGCTGAGTAGCTGAGCAGATGCTAGGTTTTTTTTTTTTTTTTTAGTTTTACCCCCTTCTGAAAATATACAACATTCTTTGATGATTGAACGGATCTCCCTATCTCTTCTGCTCCACGTTTGCCAGGAGCCTTAGCAAAATTAATGTTCTGGGAGAACGCATATCCCATTTTATTGCATTCCATGTACAGTTTTGTACCAGGTCCCCAGCTGATAGATGCTGGGTCATTCCATTGTTATCACAGTGGAGAAATAGAATAGCTGACACAGAGAGAAGTGTGGAGGGAAATGTACGACAGGAAATGGGGAAGTTTCAGCGGAATTGTTGTGTGCTTATTTTAAATTGCTTTCTGAACGTCCGTTTGACAAAAATATCCAAAGCAAGAGACAGTAATAAATGAATCAGCAAGCCTGTAAACACTAAGGCAATGTAAAACATGTCTCTCCCGCTCCCCATTTTCTCCCTCTCTTTCTCTCTCTCTCTTTCTCTCTCCCTCTCTCCCTCCCCTCCCTGTGTATCTCTCTGTCTCTCTCTCTCTGTCTCTCCTCCCCTCTCCCTGTCTGTCTCTGTCTCTCTCTTTCTCTCCTTCCTTCCTTCCTTTCTTCCTTCCTTCCTTCCTTCCTTTGTCTCTCTCTCTATCTTTCTCTCTCCCTCTGTCTGTGTCTCTCTGTGTGCCTCTCTCCTTCCCCTCTGTGTCTCTCTGTGTCTCTCCCTCCCTCTCCCTCTCCCCCTCAGTCTGTTTTGCCTCTCTGTCTCTCCCTCCCTCTCTCCCTTCCCTTTGTCTGTCTGTCTGACTCTCTCTCTGTCTCTCTGTCTCCCCCTCTCCCCCTCTCCCCATCTGTCTGTCTCTCTGTTTCTCTCCCTCTCTCCCTCAGTCTGTCTTGCCTCTCTGTCTCTCCCTCCCTCTCCCTCTCCCTTCCCTCTGTCTGTCTGTCTGTCTGTCTGACTCTCTCTGTCTCTGTCTTTGTCTCTCTCTCCCCCCTCTGTCTCTGTCTCTCTCCCCTCCCCCTCTATCTCTCCTCCCCCCTTCATCCCTTTCTTTCTTCATAAACCTAAGAAGCACTAAAAGCATAATAGGCAGAGAATTCATTTATGAGTCAATACTTGAAAATACTTGAAAAAATGTTTTAACTTAGTGTTAACCAAGGAGCTTGTTAAATTAATTTGGAGCAGGAGTTTCCACAGTATAGCATCAGAAGGACACTTATCTTAGTAGACCTACATCTATCTCCAGAAAGGGGGAACATCACAAAGCCCAAATGAGCCTAGCCTAAAATTGCCTTTCAAGTGAGGCCAGAAGATCTCCCCATCATGAAGTCTGAGCAATTTGCCAAGCTTCCATAATTCATATTCCCCTAAATACATCTCCTGATGTATTCATAACATAACATTTCAGTATTCATCTCCAAATTATTCCAGTCTCTCCCTGCACCCATTTTTGATATAAAACCTGATAGTCTTCTAGTGGTAAAGATGCTGGCTTAGAAACCAAGAGACTGTGAGTTCTAATCCCACCTTCGGCATGAAAGCTGGCTGCGTGACTTTGAGCCAATCACCAGGAGATGGTGAGTTCTAGTCATTGGTGGGTTTCTGCAGGCTCGCACCTACTCGCGAGAGCCGGATGGTGAAATTTAGAGAACCGGTGAGAGGGGGTTCCACCGGCGTACCTGGAAGTAAGTCTGGCCCGCCGCTGCCGGTGACCCAACGGGAAGGAAAGGAAAGGAAGGAAGGAAGGAAGAAAGGAAAGAAAGAAAGAAAGAGAGAGAGAGAGAGAGAGAGAGAGAGAGAGAGAGAGAGAGAGAGAGAGAGAGAGAGAGAGAGAAAGAATTTATCATCACAATTGAGCCCAAAATTTTGGTTGCTAAGCAAGAGCGTTGTTAAATGAGTTTCACCACATTTTACAAGTTGGCCACTCCCACCCTGTCACATGACTGCCAAGCCATGACCACAAAATAGGCCACATCTACAGAGTAGGTTCTAAAAAAATTTGAAACCCACCACTGGTTCTAGTCCATTTTAGGCTGGGTGAGTTTAGGCCAATGTCTCTCTAAGCCCATTTCACCTAATAGGATTGTTGTTCTATGGCTGGCTGGGGAATTCTGGGAGTTGAAGTCCACCAGTCTTAAAAGAGCCGACTTTGCAGACCCCTGTTCTAGGGCAAGGGTGTGAAATTCGCGGTGCAAGGGACCAGATGCATCACATGCTGGCCACGCCCACACCCGGTTCGGCGAATGGGAAAAAAGTCGTGATATGTCATATGACGCTGCTGTGATGACTTGAGTTTAACACTCTGTTCTAGGGAAGATAAGAGAAGGGAGAAATATTAGGCATGTTCACTGTCTTGAATTATTTATAAAGATAGTAAAGATGGGATATGAAATGAATGAACGAATGAGAATATGAATATATATAAAAGCCAACTAACACTCATTCATCATGAAATCTCCAGAACAGTAAAGGCTACAAAATTGAAATTTGGCTTGTATGTTCCTCTTGGCTTCTAGGTGCTCGCTAAGAAAGAATTTTTCAAAATGACCATCAGATCATCAATATTCTTTACAGAGTATTATACTAACATGTGTTGATGCTAAGGATACCCCCCACTCACTAGACCGGGTGTGGGCATAGCCAGCCCATGACTTATCCAGCCTGTGGGCTTTATGTGTCAATTCATCAAGCCCGATGACATAGTTTCATACAGAAGCATGGGTATCCAGCAATTAGATAAATAGATAAATGGATAAATAGATAAATAGATATGTTGTTTCCATGTTGACGTAGTCTAATGCATCAGTTGTGGAAGACTTCTGGTATCCTGGTAATGCATCAGTTGTGGAAGACTTCTGGTATTAATACTTAATTGTTGCTGGTCAGTAGCCTTATCAAACAACGTTTTAAAGTGTATCGCAGTGGTGGGATTCAACATTTTCTACTACCGGTTCTGGGGGCATGGCTTGGTGGGTGTGGCGTGGCTTGGTAGGTGTGGCAGGGGAAGGATACTGTAAAATCTCCATTCCCTCCCCACTCCATGTTCCTGCAAAATCCCCCTTTCCTCCCGATCAGCTGGGACTCGGGAGGCAGAGAATAGATGGGGGCGGGGCCCGCCAGAGGTGGTATTTACTGCTTCTCCAAACTACTCAAAATTTCTGCTACCGGTTCTCCACAACTGGTCAGAACCGGCTGAATACTACCTCTGGTGCACAGGGAGAAGGAACAGTCTGGGTAGAATATGCCACAGCCATGTGGGAGCCAGGTTTTGGGACTATTTTGAATAATAAACCTATTTTAGAATATGCATTACAGTTCCTGAACAGTTTCCATCACAAAGGGATGGGGAATCTGTGCTGTTGATATTTGGAGAGTTTGGGAGCTGCAAAACACAGGTTGCAGAGGACACATATAGCCCTGGGATTTCATTTTTATGCTGTCAAATCCCATGGTGAATATCCCTGTGAAATAAAAACAAACATGAACTCACTCTTGAAGCCTGGCCTCTGTATTTCATCCGCAAATGAATCCTACTGAGTTCAGGAGGATTTAAACCCAAAGCAAAATAAAAGTACGTGTAATTTTGACTCCTGGCTGAATTTCTATATATTTTTGAATCATGCTCAACTCCGCGAAGGAGATCAGTATACAAATAGAACCTTAGCTTTCCTCCTGCTACTGGAAAAGCAAAGAGCTTATTTAGATGCAAGTATAAAGTTTGATCTGGCATAAATTTCTCCACTTTGGCTTGCTCATAATTTCAATCCATCTGGCCACGGTAAGTTATGTACAGCAAAGACTGACTTCCAACTATTGAGCCTGTTCAAATGTGCGAGAGGCACTGCTGGCGTTAGCAGGCCTGAGGGACTTGCGCAGCCTCTGATTGCAAACAGAATTTTTAGCAGCTCTACAAAAGGAGCCTTCCAAATATTTGAGGATTTCAACTCTCACCATCCCTCTTTGGACATCGTTTTGGTAACCATCTCTGCAGGGGTGGGCTTCAAAATTTTTAGCAAGGGGTTCTCTGCCCAGTTGCTGGGTGGGCGTGGCCATGGTGGGCATCAGAGGTGGGTTGCTGCCGGTTCGGCCCGGATCGGGAGAACCAGTAGTAGTGGTGGTGGGAGGCTCCGCCCACCTGCCCGTATGCTTCTGTGCATGTGTAGAAGCATCGCACGTATGTAGGAGCACGCGCGGGAGCACGCCCAAACCAGGAGTAAAAAAATTAGCAACCTATCTCTGGTGGGCATGGCAGGGGGGGCATTTTTGCCTTCCCGAGGCTCTGGAGGCTTTCCTTGAGTCTCAGGGAGGGCAAAAATGGCCTCCCCAGGCTCTGGAGGCTTCTGGAGGCTGGAACAGGGAGCCGCAGCAAAGAGATGAAAGAGCCACATGCGGCTCCAGAGCCACAGATTGCTGAGCTCTGCTCTAGTGACAGGTCCAAGTCGTGCAGCTGGCTTTCCATCCCCAAGGCAGGACTAGAACTCACAGTCTCCTGGTTTCTAGGCCAGCAACTTAACCATTACATCAAGCTGGCTCCCGTTAATAATTAATTATTAGTAAGCTATTATTAATGGCTTCTCCTTCACCTCTAAGTGACCACGACTGAGGGATTATTTGTAGCAAAAACCTGCACTCAAGTTTAACATGTTCTAATCAGATATATTAACAACTTACCACAAACCCAAAGAAAACAGAGTAACTGTAAATCCAGGGAAATTAGCTCATGTCGCATTTTAGACTTCTTGCACAATGTATCATTTTGGCATTGAAGACGAGTCGGTTGGGGGAAAAGGGTTGTGGGATATTAGCCTATGCGAGTGCAGCCGAGACCTTAATCAGATTTAATTAACGCAACTGCCCTCACCCAATTTGCGAACTGTGTGGTCTACGTTGTCAGCAAAACCTGGCAATCAGTACTTGAGTTTAACAAGTAACTTAATCATTGGTTCTCCATCTGCTAATATGGTAACATGACAGATGTTCTAACTTAAGGGGTGATTGCCAAATTGAGTAAATCAAATTAATTCTGCTATTCCCAGGTTCCTTTGGGGGGCAAGAATGACAGCATGTATAAGGAAGGGTTTCTCAACTTTTGGCAACTTGAAGATGAATGGACTCCAGTTCCCAGAATTCCCCAGATAGCATAGCTTGAATTGAAGTCCATAATCTTTAAGCTGCAAGTTTGAAAAATAGGTAAAAGAGATAGAACTTTCAACCAGTTATCATTCTTCTATGCTAATTACTATCTACGTTACATACATATAATTTACATTTTATAATTCCCTGCAATGTTTATATATAGCAATATGGACACAATATTATATATAGGAGCTGTGGTGGCATAGTGGTTAGAATGCAGTATTGCAGGTTAACTCTGCCCACAGCTAGGAGTTCAATCTTGATGGGCTCAACATTGATTCTGTCTTCTGTCCTTCTGAGGTTTAGTAAAATGAGGACAGAGATTGTTGGGGGCAAAATGCTGACACTGTTAACTGTTCACAGAGTGCTGTAAAGCACTACGGGGCAGTTTATAGGTCTAAGTGCTATGGCTATTTTTTTGTGTATGTGCTATTGTTTACTATTATGTGTGCAGTTTCCTCTAAAAGTAGTGTTTTAAATGAACTGGGCCACTGCACTGCAACATTTGGGGAAGTGAGAATTCCAAAGAATAGAATAGAATTTTAGGCAATGTTGATTCAAAAGGATAACATTAGAGAAGAAAATTAAAATATGATTAAGAAAAGTAATTCCTATCCAGAATGCATCCTAATATTTATATCTGCTGTTCTATAATATATACGAATTGAATCAGGCAGGAAGGTAGATGTAAACTGAAACTCATCTGCATCCTTTAAAAATATTTTTAAAGGATGATATCAAACTCATAAAAATAATAAAAAACCAAAACCTAATTCAGAAATCTTTTTGAAAAAATATCTATCATCTCTCTCTCTCCTTTTCTCTCTCTCTCTCCATCTATCTATCTATCTATCTATCTATCTATCTATCTATCTATCTATCTATCTATCTATCTATCTATCTATCTATCTAACTAACTAACTATCTATCCCCCCTGAAATAAAATAAATTAAATATAAAAAAAGAATAGAATAAAATTTTTCTCCCTTCTCCCACAGCAGGCATAATAAACACTATCAATTTATGACTGACTCTTAAGGTATAACTAAATATTTCTTTATTCCCTATCTCACTCTCTTTTCTATAAACCCATCTCTGAATCTTCATTTCTCCTTAGTAATCTGCAAAAGGCCAAAAAGGGTTAAGCAACAGCTTAAGCATTTATATCTGCATTTCCATTTAAATAAATTTCCCCTCTCCCCTTCTTCAAATAATCAAAATCCAATCCCAATTAACAATTAAGCATTATTGAAAACTGCCTTAGAAATCAATCCATTCCATCCATTTAGACATTAGCAATAACAACAGCTATCATCATCCAATCAGAGCCAAAAACAAAACCATTATGCATCACCAGACCTAACATTCCATTATTCTAACCATAATCAAATACAACATTTTTTCTTCTTTCTGTCAGCAATTTTTAATTCCCACAAATCTACATACTGAGTGCCAGTTTTGTATAGTGGCTAGGTGATGGGCTGGAAACCATGAGGTTACGGGTTTTAATCCTCCCTTACATACAGGGGTACAAGTTAAAAAGGGGTGGGGCTTTCATCACACAGTCACAGCTACCATCTTGACTTTTCTGCCCCTAACTGGCACTTTTTAAGACTGTCATGTCTTTCTCACTTTCTGATGCAGGTAAGTCCCGCTAACTACTTTACTTGACATTACAGGAAATCCTGAGCTTACAACCATTTGTTCAGTGACCATTCAACGGTACATCACCACTGAAAAAGTGACAAGAGATAAATTGGAACTTTGAGCAGTACTTTCCCTTGGACTCTGATTTAATTTTGGATGCTGTTTGGAACCCTGAGAGCCATGCTGGCACATCTGGGAAAACCCGAATCTGAAAGCTTCCTAGTTCCCCCCCTCAGTTAAAAGTTCATGATCTTGCCCTCTACACCCACAAGCCCATCACATGGTCCAATCTTCCACTGCCATGCTGGCAGCTTCTACCCATCCCGTTCCGGTCAGGTGCTGAGGTGTAGAGACAAAGGATGACCTTGGCTTTCTAGAAAGGAATTTTATTTTGGCTACATAGCATTTCACTCTGTACTAACCCCGCTCCCATTTTCCCACAATAGAAATGGCATAGTAGAATAATAGAAAGTGTGGCAGGGCAAAGATCCAAAAGGAATATGGCCTGAAAGCTAGGTGTACAGGGCATGGGACAAGTTGACACGAGCTCAATCGTCCTACACAGGGGTAGAATTCTATCGGTTCAGACTGGTTCAGGCAAACCTATAGCTCTGACCGCCCAGAGTCCGTCTCGACGGAGATTGATGCGGTCTACAAATCGAATTAAACTTAAACTTAAACTATCAGCTGGACCTGCATTATACTCACCTATATTCCCTTTTCTAAAGCCCAGCTGATAGCGGATTGCCACGTCTCAGCTGTTTTCCTCCCCAGCAGTAATGTGGAAGGTGATATCTTTGTAAACTGTGCACACCTGTGCAGTGCACATGAGGCAAGTGTGCGAGTGAAGCATGTGCTTGTGTGCAAAGCACGTGCACGAAGCGAACCAATTGTTAAACTAATAGGATCTCATCCCTGGTCATATGGCTCAACCCAGTGATGGGTTCCAGATCCCGTTGCAACTGGTATGGTGCAACGGGACCAGGTACCCACCACATGAACATGCACAGCACGCGCATGCGTATTTACCGCCTGTTCAGTGGAGTGTTGCGCAGGCGCCATGCGCTCTGTGCACCTGTGCAGTAACCCCGAAAACTTCAAATACTGGTAAGGAGCGTGGGTGGGCAGGTGGGCCCTCCGGAGCACCATATCGGAACGTACCTGGTGCTCCCGGTAGGCACTGGTATACCCATACCAGGACGTACCAGTTGTAACCCACCATTGGCTCAATCTCTCGGGTTTAGAACTGTTGAGCTGGTCTCCTGATACAGCATCCTAACCACCAGAGTCACCATGACCCCTATCTTACATGGGCTGATAGTTGTGCTAATACAGCAAGGAATTCTCATTCGTAGGAGGTAAAAACTGGAAGGCAATTTTTGCCCTACCTATGGAAACAAGGAAGATCATACCAAGGAACAATGATTTAAAGTAGCAAGCTGTATTTGATGCAGATATTTTTGTGTGTTCAAATAGTTTATGGCTTATGGTTTATGCCGTTTCTCACCCCCACTCCCCCTGCCTAACAATCCCAAACAGAATTTAGTAGGACTCTGAATGACTGTTTTGAGGCATAATATATCTTCTTCCTTTAAAAAAAAACACAGCCCTGTTGGAATGTGTATTTATTGAAAAGACAGAACAATTTAGAAGTAAAATATGTTTCTTATTGAAAGCTAATGTATGGGGGAAGACATGCAGGCAGAGTGAAAGAATGTGGGAGAGAGTCAATGGCTTTCGCACCACTTCACAGCAAGTAAACTGGTTCAATCTTAGCTTTGTTTGATCCTTTTGAAATCTTAATCCTTTTCAAATACTTCTTCTGTGAGGCAATTTGTTGGAGGAATCTTGTTCAGTTCATTTGAGAGAAAGATAGATAGATATAGAGCTAGGGAGAGACAGACAGACAGACAGACATATACAGGTAGCGAAATTCAGGTAGTCCTCGACTTATGACTATAATTGACCACAAAATTTCTATTGTCAAGGGAGATATTTAGTTTTGCCCCACTTTATGACCTTTCTTGCTTCAGTTAGTAAGTGAATCACTGCAGTTGATAAGTTAATAACCTGGCTGTTAAATGAATCTGGCTTCCCCAATGACTTTGCTCATCAGTGCCGCTGTAACTTTGAACGGTCGCTAAATGAACTGCTGTAACTCGAGGACTCACCCGTAGCTATCTGGGGCACCATTATTATTGCTACTGAAGGAAAACTGAGGGAATATACAGGATGCACCTATCTATAATATATACTATGAGGGGATGAAATTACTATATTTTTCGGCGTATAAGATGCACCTTTTTCCTCTAAAAAGAGGCTGAAAATCTGGGTGCGTCTTATACATCGAATACAGCATTTTTTTGCCTCCTGAAATCCCGCCTCCTTCACCAAACTGGCTGTGCCTAGTCTTATGGAGGCTTCCAGAGAGTTCCTGGGGCTGGGGAGGGCAGAAATTAGCCTCTATAAGCCTCCATAGGACTATGCATGCAATTTATTTGATGCAAAAATGGCCCCTTTCTGCGATAAATGGGGCGGTTTTTTTGCTCATTTTTGAGCCCCCCCCCCAAGCTAGTTATGCTTTTTATTTGAAAAAAAGCCCCCATTTCCATGGAGAAATGGGCTGTTTTGGAGGTTTGCCAAGTGCAAAGGCTCCCCCCCCCCCCACCTTTCGGAAGGCTCTTTAACTGTTTCTGTGCCAGCAGAAACGAAGTCTTAAGGTTTGTCAGCGATTTCTTTCTCCAGGACATGGATAAATACATCTGAAAACATCAACATACCTACCTAATCTCTCTCTCTCTCTCTCTCTACCTACCTACTGTATTTCTCTCTTTCTCTCTCTCTCTCTCTCTCTCTCTCCTTCTACCTACGTAACTACACACACTCTCACTCTCTCCCTACCTACTGTATTTCTCTCTCTCTCTCTCTCTTTCTCTCTCTCTCTATCCTTTTACCTTCTTACCTACCTACCTATGTACCTACCTACCTACCTATCCACACACACACATTCTCTCCCTCCCTACTTAGTATTTCTCTCTCTCTCTCTCTATTTCTCTCTCTCTATCCTTCTACCTACCTACCTACCTACACACACACACTCTCTCTCTCCCTACCTACCTACTGTATTTCTTTCTATTTCTCTCTCTATCCTTCTACCTACCTACCTACAGACACACATTCTCCCTCTCCCCCTACATACCTACTGTATTTCTCTCTCCCTCTTTACCTACCTACCTACCTACCTACCTACCTACCTACCTACCTACCTACCTACCTATACAGACACTCTCTCTCCCTACCTACCTACTGTATTTCTCTCCCTCTCTCTCTATATATATATCCCTTTACCTACCTACCCTCTCTCTCCCTATCTACCTACTGTATTTCTCTACATTTCTCTCTCTATCCCTTTATCTACCTACCTACCGTATTTCTCTTTCTTTCTCTCCCTCTATCTCCCTCTACCTACCTACCTACCTACCTACTTTTTTTGTAATTTGCCTCTTCAAAACCTTGGTGCGTCTTATACTCCGGTGCATCTTATACTCCGAAAAATACGGGATCTGTTTTTCAGCTCTAAGTTTAATTAAATGTCATTTGAATTAAATGCCATTGATTCATTGCAGTTTAAAAAAAATAGCATCAGAAGTTGATCTGTCTATCCATCTATCCATCCTCTTTCTCCCCCAACAAAATGGAATATATGCTTTATGTATGCGTATGTATGTGCATTTTTAAGTATGTGTTATAAGCATTTATACAGAAGTGCATAGCAAATTTGTATTTCAAAAAAAAATGCTGAGATTTCTGTTTAAGTATTAGCCCAAAAGCGTAAAATTGGGTAGCTTCATGTGGTGAGAACTGTCAATGGAGAACATGGAAAACATTTGTGAAAATTTCTTCCATTACCATTATCACAAAATGCTGCATTTAAAAGTCTTTCAATGATATTTACTGCCCCCGTTTCTGCTTTTTGAGGATTATAATTTATTAAAGCGTTGATAATGTAATTTGTTAGACTTATGCTTCTTTATCTACCACACGGCAGTCAAGGACCTCCCTTTAACCATAAAAAGCAGTAAAAATGAAATGGAGCAAAGCATCCTTCGTAAGCTATTTGGATATAAAAGTCTGTTGAAACCCTACAGAAAAAGCTTTCTTGCGCAATTTAGCTTCCGGTTTGTAATCCTCTAAAACATTGTTTCTCAACCTTGGCAACCTTAAGCTGGGTGAACTGCAATTCCCAGAATTCCCTAGTCAGTTGGCTGTGGAATTCTGGGAATTGAAGTCCATCCAGAGTAAAGTTGTCAGGATTGAGAAACACTGCCTAAAATAAGTCTTTTTAAACTGATATTTCCAGCGGTGAGCTGCTATGGGTTCCGGAGAACCTGTAGCTAACATTATGGCAGGTCTGGCGAACTTCCAAATCCAACCCCTGGCTGGCCCCGCCCATCCTTCCCCTCCCTTGCGGCCTGTTTTGGATGCGAGGTAAGGATGAGGACCCACACATCCAAAACACGCCGTAAGGCTCAGGGAGGGGGAAGAACGGTGTTAGGAATGTAATCCTAGTGTTGGGTTAGCAATATTTATAAGTCATGATTGGAATATGGTATCTGTAACTTTAACTGCTACAGTGAAATATGATTGGCTGCTGTTTCCTCAATCAGCCATAAAAGGAAGCCAGAATCACTGTTAGTAGCTGATCTCTTGGATGAAGACTCTGTATGTCGGTTAGATCAGCAAAGCAAAGAGAATTGTGAGTTGAGCAACTGTAAGCCAACTGTTTGAGTAATAGACTGTGTATATGATTCAGGACTACTTATCACTTGTTTGTAAAGAAGTGTATCTTACTTTATTTTTCCACCACAAGTAAAGTCTACTTGTTTTACCTTCAGTGTCTGTGACTGATAGTGTGGATACCTAGCAACATCTCTCTTGCTACATTCTGCTGCACCGGAAGTTCCAGAAGGTTCTCTGGAGGCTGAGGGAGGCAGTTTTCGCCATCCCAGAGGCTTGAGGAAAGCCCCCGGAGCCAGGGGAAGGTGAAAATGCCCCCCCCCCCCCGGTGCAGGAGGCCGACTAGGCCACGCCCACCATGGGTGTCCCGGTGCAGGAGGCCGACTAGGCCACGCCCACCATGGCCACACCCACCCAGCAACTGAGCAGCGAGCCCGTTGCTGAAATTTCTGAAGCCCACCCCTGGGTATTTCATAACAAAATGTCTTTAGAACTTCATAGATACACATATAAACACACACACACACACACACACACACGCACAAAGTTTAAAAGAACAACATACGAGAACAACAAAGCAGAAAACACTCAAGGAACTACCATGTTAGTTAGTTTTATGGGAATTTTTAGCACAGGTTAAGTTTAATTTGGTTTTAGAACTGTTTGTATATTTTTTATTGTTTTTATTCTACCTGTGCACCGCCCCGAGTCCCCATGGGGAGAGGGAGCGGTTTATAAGTATTAAATTCATTCATTCATTCAAATTCATGTTAGGCAAACAATAAACAACAGTCTAATGAAGGAAACATCAAGAATACTTCCACCAACATGGTCAGAGCAAGCCACCAGTAACGTGATGACGAACCTATGGCATACGTGCCACAGATGGCACGCAGAGCGCTCTCTGCTGGCACACACTGTTGCCCCAGATCAGATACACGTGCATGCTTGTGCGCCTCCTACTGGCCAGCTGACTTTTGGGACTCTGCTGCTCACGCGCAGGGGGCAGGGCGAATGCGGCGACACGTGTGCATGCGTGGGGGAGCATGCATATGTGGGGCGTACGCAGGAGTCACGTGTACATGCATGGGGGGCAAGGTGCATGGTCACGTGCACATTGCATTATGGGCATTATGTGCACTTTTGGCACACGGCAAGAAAAAGATTAGCTGTCACTGCGCTAATATATAAACAGAGAGCAAACTCCATTCTGTCTATGGGGATTCTCAGTGATCCAGGTCATGGCTGGCCAAAAAGTGCTTTTCCAAAAGGCAATTGGACTTTCTTGGGTTTTTTATCCCTTGAAAGTGTTCTGCTTCTCATCCAGAACTGAAGAAGCTTCTTGGATAAGAAGTGAAACATTTTCAAAGGAAAAAAAACCAAGAAAGTCCAGTTGCCTATTGGAAAAACACCTATGGGACAAACTCCACTCCTTTTTAGCACTGATGATGCTGCCTAGCTGGGTAATGAAATGCCTGCAAGAAAACTACCAAGCCCAGAGAGCAGCAAGAACTCCACATAACTCAACTAAGTAACATCATTAGTGATCCTGGGTAGGATTTCAAAAAAAAATATCAATTTTTGAAATCCTACCTAGACCTATTGGGAAATAGAACTGGGACATTTTGCTTTAAAAAGAAGAGTTTTAACCCTAGTTAAGGCATTCTGCTGTACTATTCTGATACTACCCTAAAAACGAATGTGCGAAAAGTACAGAGAGGCAGATTTAGCTAAATTTAGGATATTTCTTTTAAACACCGGAGTTTACTACATGATAAGGGGGAAAAAAGAAATGAAGGGAAAAAAGAGGGCACAAGTATATCCACACAGAAATAATACAAAAGTAATGGAATCATTAAACTGTTATTAAATCTCGACCATACACAGAAACGTGTTGTTCCATCTTCTCATTTTTTGAAGACAAAGGCATTTTAAAAATAAAGAACACATACTTTGAACCCATTCCTTAATATCAGCAGTATACAGCAGATTTCTTTCTATTTTTGGAAAATAATTCTCTCTGCTGAGCCCCAGGCTTAATTATAAAGCCAGCCAAGAAAACAAGCCAACAGATGATCGAAGAAATCAATCCTTGAGTTCTCACTCAAGAAACAAATGACCGGCCTCAAATTATGTGAAGTCCCAGCTTTCTGTAGAAAGCTCAAAGGCTGGTCCCAAAGGTGCTTTTTCAAGAGGCAACTGGATTTTCTTTCTTCTTCCTTGAAGGTGTTTCACTTCTCATCCAAAAAGCTTCTTCAGTTTTGACTGGTCTATTCTGCACTGCTTGGATGGGAAGCGAAATATACCGATTACAGATTAATACACTTGGAAGGGACCTTGTAGGTCATCTAGTCCAACCCGCACCCAAGCAGGAGACCCTATAGCATTTTTGATGGATGGCAATCCAGTCTCTTCTTGAAAGCTTCCAGTGATAAGCTCGCACAACTTCGGAAGGCAGCTTCTGTTCCATTGGTTGATTGTTCTCCCTGTCAGAAAATTTCTCCTTATTTCCAGGTTGAATCTCTCCTTGATCAGTTTGCAGCCTTCAGGTGCTTTGGAAAAATAGCTTGACACCCCCCACCCTCTGTGGCAGCCCCTCAAATATTGGAAGACTGTTGTCATGTCTCCCCTGGTCCTTCTCTTCCACTAGACTAGCCATGCCCAGTTCCTGCAACCGTTCATCATATGTTTTAGCCTTCAGTCCCCTAATCATCTTTGTTGCTCTTCTCTGCACTCTTTCTAGAGTTTCAACATCTTTTTTATAGTGTGGTGTGGTGATCAAAACTGGATGCAGTACTCTATGTGTGGTCTTACTAAGGCTTTATGGAGTGGTGTTAGTACCTCACTTGATCTTAACATCTTCAAGGAAAAATGAAGAAAGCCTAATTGCCTCTTTAAAAAGCACCTTTGAGACAACCATGATCTGGATGACCGAGTATCTCTTTAGACATCAATCAGATGTTGGGGGTGATGGAAGGAAAGAGAAAAAGAGGATGATCCAGCAGCAAGATGCATGGATTCAGTTACAACAGTGATAGGGACATCATTGGTAGCACTAACTAGCACTAGCACTAAGACTTCACAGTGCTTTACAGCCCTGTCTAAGCGGTTTACAGAGTCAGCATATTGTCCCCAACAATCTGGGTCCACATTTTACCTACCTCAGAAGGATGGGAGGCTGAGTCAACCTTGAGCCCGGTGAGATTTGAACTGACAAATTGCAGGCAACCGGCAGTCAGCAGAGGTAGCCTGCAGTACTGCACTTTAACCACTGTGCCACCTTGGTTGCAATAGCAAAAATGTGGTTTGACACATGAGTTACTATAATTCTAATGATTCCACGGCAGGGAAGAAAAGGAACTTCAAAAAAGATCTTCAAACAAAGTCAAATTGCAGGCATCTGGCATTCAGCAGAAGTAGCCTGCAGTACTATATTCTAACCACTGAGCCACCACTACTCTTTTGGTAAATCCAAAAGACCAAGTTACGGCCAAATCTTCATGGAGAAAATCCAGGATTCCAAAATGATTTGATATCGCATAATTATCAATCAACAAAGATTTCATCTGATTTATTTCCTCTTCACTGGAACAGCTTGCCTTTCAGAGCAAGGACAGCTCATACTCTTATGGCCTTCTAGAAGTTCATAAAAACTTGGCTGATGAAGAAGACCTTTGGGAATTGAGTGTTGTGGAGCCCCTGATGCCAGGAATGTTCTATTAATTTTAATTTAACCATAATTATGTATTGTACTTAGTCTGGCAACAGAACAGAATAACAGAACCGGAAGGGACCTTGGAGGTCTTCTAGTCCAACCCCCTGTTCCAGCAGGAGACATCAATATACCATTTCAGACAAATGGTTGCCCAATCTCTTCTTAAAATCTTCAGTGATAAGCCCCAACAACTTCTGAAGACAAGCCGTTCCACTGGTTAATTATTCTAACTGTCAGGAAATTTCTCCCTAGTTCTAAGTTGGATCAGGAATAAGGATGGGGGCTTTGATATCGTGTCAATCTGTAGTCTGATCAGGAAGATTACAGAGGCTGTGAGAATAACTGTTAAACAGGAGTCTTCTCTCTAATTAAATGACATACCACTGACAGCATTTGACAGATGTGGGAAAGCTGTCACTGCGAATATGATTGACTGGTGGAGACGATGTCTTTAAAAATGACTTAAAAGTCCTAAGCAACATCTTCAATTTGACCCGGAAGCAAACTGGCATTCAATGCAGCCCTCGCAGCAAAGATGTCCACATGGACACTCTATGGGTATTCAAGATTCCTCATGCAACTATATCTTGTATCAGCTGAAGTTTTTGGATACTTTTGAATGGAAGCACATTGCAATAAAGGGAGACTTCATCTTACAGCAGTTCATTTAGTGACCGTTTGAAATTACAACAGCACTGAAAAAAGACATGACAATTTTTCACACGTATGAAAAATGCAACAACCCCATGGTCAGGTGTTCAAAATTCAGATGCTGGGCAACTGGCATTTATTTATGACCCTTGCGGTGTCCTTGGAGCCATGTGATCTCTTTTGGGGACTTTCTGACAAGTAACGTCAATGAGGAAGCTAGATTCACTTAACAACACTGTTACTAACTGCAGTGATTCACTTAACAATTGTTAAGATATTTAAACATAGTAGCTGGAACAGTGGGGTTATGCAATGAGTCAGCACAGACAGTTGGTTGGAGGGTGCTTGCTGTTGCGTGAGGTAATCTGTGCTGTGATTGGTTGCTCTGGGTGTGGAAGGGGAGGTTCCCTTTCATCCCTTCCTTTTTTCTTTGCACCCTGTATGCTCTGTGATTTACCTCATGATGCTCCTGTTAACCTGACTCCCTCTCCATCTCTCTGTCTTCCTCCCTCCTTCCGTGTGTGTGTGTGTGTGTGTGTATGTGTATACAATACATACATATATATTATGTGTGTGTATATGTATGTGTATATGTGTGTGTGTGTACACACACACACATATGTGTGTGTGTGTGTTAGTTTTATGAGCTGATCAATAAATTTAAATTTGAGAGACCAACATAGATCTATTTCGAGCTTATTAGCTCTCATCAGTTGGCCACACCCCACTGGGATTCGAACCGGGGCTGCAATGCATCCAAGGCCGAAGCTTAGCACTACAGCCTAACCAGGCTCTACCCATTGCATCAGCTAAGACAGGAGTATATATATATATATATATATGTTTTCGTAGATTTTCACGGGTGTAGGTATGCTGGCATTGCTGGCTTCGGGGATTTTCCCGTGTAGAAGTTGGGCGTGTTAGTTGTATACCTGACTCCTCGCTATGCAACAACAGCCCTGCCCGAGCTCCTAGAGGTGATAGCCGAGGCGGCGGTTGAGACCCCCAGACTTTTGGTCATGGGGGACTTTAACCTGCCATCAGCAGGCGAAACCTCTGGTGTAGCTTGGGAGTTCATGGCTTCCATGACAGCCATGGACCTGGCCCAAGTAGTTTTAGGCCCTACTCATGAGGGTGGACACACCCTGGACTTGATCTTCGTCTCGGGACAGTGGAGTAGTGATCTGGGAATAGGGGATTTAGTCATCACACTCCTGTCATGGACAGATCACGCTCTCCTTCGGCTCAACTTTCCGATCGCCGCACCTCACCGCGGGGAGGCGGAACCGGACATGCCTCCTCAGCCCGCCTGCCGCGCTTGGTCGCTCGTTCACTCGGTCAGGCTCCGTGGCTGGGTAGGAGCCGGGCTGGAGAGGAGGAGGAGGGAGGAGGGGGCAGCCCATTGGGCAGAGCGCGCGGGAGAACGCAGGAGGATGGTGGGGGCTCTTCCTCCACCCTCGTCGACGGAGGGACTCCTGGGTGCCGCCGGAGGCCGCCAGTTCCCTCCCCCGCCCGCGGAGCCTCCGCAGCCCCTGGAAGAAAACGAGTGGCCGGCATGCCAGCAGGGGAGGGAATCGGTGGCCGGTCCGGCGGCGCCCAGGAGTCCCTCCGTCAACGAGGGTGGAGGAAGAGCCACACTCCAACGGCGCGAACAGCCGCGCCTGCGTTCTCCCGCGCGCTCTGCTCAGGGGGCTGCCCCCTCCTACCTCATCCTCCTCTCCAGCCCTGTGGCCCGGCTCCCACCCAGCCACGGACCGGCACCGGTCCACGGCCCGGGGGTTGGGGACCCCTGATCTAGACAGAAAGCCAAGAATTCCGTTGTGTAATTTTTTCATATGTGTGTTACGTTTTTGAGCTGATCAATAAATATATATATGATCTGCATGGTCTCTGGTGATGAACCGAAAGACAAAAAAGGAAAGCAGTTTGCTTCCTCCCTTAATTGGGGCTTAACAGGGTGTTGTAACACAAATATATATATATAACAATATCTGGTGCTCTGTGCAGGCTCTGGTATGCCCGTACCAGGGTGTACCACCTGCAACCCACCACTGATACACACACACACACACACAGACACGTGTTATGTCAAAACACCTGTGTATATGTGTGTACACACACACACTGGTGGGGTTCAAATAATTTAACGACCGGTTCGCCCAGTCAGACTGGGTGTTGTGGGAGGCGTGGCCTATCCCTGTCCTCCAGCTCCACCGCACATGTGGAATGAGCCTCCTGCGATGGCCAACCTGACCCTGCGTGAACCGGTTATTAAATTACCATCCCCCCCCCATCAAAGTGCATCTTGGGTGCTGTGCTGCACTGTAATGGAGTAATGAGAAATGGAGTGGCTGGTAGGATAGAAGGAGGAGGAGCAGGGAGAAGAAAGAGGGAAAGAGGCCTTCTCCCTCCCTTGTGCTGGCCACTCCATTGCATTTTTCTCCATTTCCCCATCGCAGTGCAATGCAGCGCCCAGGATCCACTTTGATAGCGGGTGGTGTAATTTAACAACTGGTAGAATAGAATAGAATAGAATAGAATAGAGAACACAGAAAACAAACTAGAATAGAATAGAACACATAATATGAAACAAGGAACACGGAACACAGAATAGAGTAGAATAGAATAGAGTAGAGTAGAGTAGAATAGAATAGAATAGAATAGAATAGAATAGCTTTATTGTCACATTGAATGTACACTAATGAAATTTTGTATTCAGCTCTCAAAGGGTCACCATCTCAAAGGGTTGTGGCATCTGACCGTTGCTTGCAAGCGGTCAGATGCCACAACCCCCGCAGGCTAGGTGGTCAGGGATTACAGAGCCAGGGCTCGAGGCTGATGTTCTGTAATGCCAGGTCCGTGGTCAACAAAGCCCCCCTCATCTACGACCTTGTGTCGGAGGGGGAGCCGGACTTGGTAGGAATAGCGGAGACCTGGTTGGGCCACGAGGGAGGACTTCCCCTCGTAGAAATGTGCCCACCAGGTTACCGCGCTTTTCATCAGCCACGGGCCCTAGGCAGGGGTGGAGGTGTAGCGGTCATTGTCAGGGAAGGTCTTGAGCCGAGAGAGACCACTGTACTACAGACCACCAGTTGTGAGTCCCTCTGTGTGAAGTGGGGCCTAGGGAGGCAGTTGGGCTTGCTGGTTGTATACCTGGCTCCCCGCTATGTAGCAGCAGCCCTGCCCGAGCTCCTGGAGGTGATCGCTACGGTGGCAGTTGAGACCCCCCAGACTGATAGTCATGGGGGACTTTAATCTGCCATCGGTGGGCGAACCATCGGAGGCAGCTTGGGAGTTCATGGCTTCCATGGCTTCCATGACGGCCATGGACCTGACCCAAGTAATTCAGGGCCCCACTCACGAGGGTGGACATACGCCGGATCTAATCTTCGTCTCTGGCCAATGGAAGAGTGATCTGGGTATAGGGGATATAGTCATCACACCCCTGTCATGGTCAGACCACTCACTTCTCCGGCTCGAATTTCCAATCGCTACACCCCCATCGCGGGGGGGCGGAACCTGAGTCACCTATTTGGTTCCGCCCCAGGCGCCTGATGGACCCGGACAGGTTCCAGACGGCGCTTGGGCCACTTCCTGTATCCCTGACCCGCGCCCCGATGGAGGACCTCGTGGCCGCATGGAATACTGCGACCACGGGAGCCTTGGATCGGGTCGTGCCCTTGCGGCCTCTCTTGCGGCGGCGAACCACCCTGGCCCCTTGGTTTACCGAGGAGCTAAGGGTGATGAAACGCCACAAGAGATGCCTAGAGAGGAGATGGAGGTCTACTCGATCTGAATCTGACCGGACACAGGTAAGAGCCCATTTACGGACTTACATTGTGGCACTGAGAGTGGCCAAACGCCATCATTGTGCCACTCTCATAGCATCCGCAGATAACCGCCCTGCCGCCCTGTTTAGGGTGACCTGCTCCCTCCTACAACAGAGCGTGCGGGAAACCCCATTACAGGGTAGAGCAGAGGAATTTGTGATTTATCTGCAGGAGAAAATCGCTCAGATTCAGAACAAGTTAGTCTCCATTGATGGCCCAGTGGGATTGCACGAGGCGGGTCTTGGTTGGGAGGAGTTTGACTCTGTTACTTCCGAGGATATGGACAGGTTACATGGGCGACTGCGAGCCCCCACATGTTTATTGGACCCGTGTCCGTCCTGGTTTGTACTGGCATCCTGGGAGGTGACACGAGGCTGGCTCCAGGAGGTTGTCAACGCTTCTTTGAGTGAGGGTTTCTTGCCTGCCTCTCTTAAAGAGGCCATGGTGAGGACCCTCCTGAAGAAGCCCTCTCTGGACCCAGCTTTATTAGCCAACTATCGTCCCGTCTCCAACCTTCCCTTCTTGGCGAAGGTTGTAGAGAGTGTGGTGGCACAACAGTTTCCCCGTCACTTGGAGGAAGTTGATTATCTGGACCCGCGCCAGTCCGGCTTCCGGCCCGGGCACAGCACCGAGACGGCATTGGTCCCGTTGGTAGATGATCTCTGGAGGGCCAGAGATGGGGGTTGCTCCTCCATCCTGGTCCTATTAGACCTCTCAGCAGCTTTTGATACCATCGACCATGGTATCCTATTGCATCGGCTGGAGGGGTTGGGGGTGGGAGGCACCGTTTTGCGGTGGTTCTCCTCCTACCTCTCCGGTCAATCGCAATTTGTGTTGACAGGAGGGCAGAGGTCGACCTCTAGGCTCCTCACTTGTGGGGTGCCTCAGGGGTCGGTCCTCTCGCCACTCCTGTTCAACACATATATGAAGCCGCTGGGTGAGATCATCTGTGGTTTTGGGGTAGAGTACCACCTGTATGCTGACGACACGCAGCTGTATATATCTACCCCAAACCACCCCAACGATGCCGTAGCGGTGATGTGTCAGTGCCTGGAAGCCGTGCGGGCCTGGATGGGAAGTAACAGACTCAGACTCAACCCGTCCAAGACTGAGTGGCTATGGTTTCCGGCATCCCGGTACAACCAGTTGACTCCATCACTGGCCATAGGGGACGATCACCTTACCCCTATGGATGGGGCACGCAACCTGGGCGTCCTCCTTGATGCCCGGCTGTCCATTGAAGATCAAGTGACAGCCATGGCCAGGAGGGCGTTTTACCAGGTTCGCCTGGTCCGCCAGTTGCGTCCCCTATTGGATCGGGGTGCCCTTTGCACAGTCACTCATGCCCTCGTGACATCCCGGCTGGACTACTGCAGCACTCTCTACATGGGGCTCCCCTTGAGGTGCACCCGAAGGCTTCAGCTAGTCCAGAATGCAGCCGCGCGGGCAGTTATGGGAGCCTCTAGGTTCTCCCATGCAACACCGCTCCTGCGCGAGCTGCACTGCCTGCCTGTCGTCTTTCGGGTGCGCTTCAAGGTGTTAGTTACCATCTTTAAAGTGCTCCATGGCACGGGACCTAGCTATCTGCGGGATCGCATTCTGCCTCATACATCCCTGCGACCGATTCGCTCCCACAGAGAGGGACTTCTCCGGGTGCCGTCCACTAGGCTGTGCCAGCGGGCGACGTCCAGGGGAAGGGCCTTCTCTGTGGCGGACCTGACCCTCTGGAACGACCTTCCCCCCGAAATCAGAACAACCACAGACCTTCGCTCCTTCCGACAGCTTTTAAAAACTCATTTCTTCCGTTTGGCTGGCCTAGGGTAATTTTAATTAATTTATAGTGTTAAGGGGTTTTAGGGACAGTTTTTAGTTTTTATAGATGTTTTTAGCGCAGGATATGTTTAATTGTGATTTTAAATTTTGTACTCTGTTTGTGTCTATTGTTTTTAATTTTCCTGTGCCCCGCCTCGAGTCCCTTTGGGGAGAGAGAGCGGGTTATAAATAAAATTTATTATTATTATTATTATTTATCTTCAATATACACTATATAACTGTGACAAAATAAATAAATGAATAAATAAATACAAAATTATGCTTATACCCACCTATATTATATTATATATAAAAAAACCTAAAAGTTTGTGTCAGCGTCTCTGACTTTATTTGGGCATAATCTGTGCAATTCCCCAACTAAACTACCACAAGAAAGGTTGTAAAATGGGGTGAAATTCCCTGAAAAAAAATCACTTTACAACTGTCTTGCTTAGCATCAGAAATTTTGGGCTAACATGTGGCCATAATTCAAGAACTATTTGTAGTCCAACTGGGAGATGGCCAGGCGTGAGTGATCTGTGTACAGGCAGTCTGCAGACATTTTTTTTGTGCAGTCATGGAATTTCTGCAGCTTTTTTGAACGTTTCATATAATTTACTGCCAGGGTGGTGACGGATGCGCTAGCCCCCTTATTGACGATAAAGAAGAATATTGTGCTTCCTTGGGTGAATTTGTGAGCATATGATGCAGGCATAATTCCCAGAGGTAAATTTATGCTTGCTGACTTTCAATGTGAAACAAGTAACTTTGCTTTGGAAAAGATCTATCAACCTTCCCACAAACATTAGCAGGAAAAATGGATGCATCAGGGCTCAAAGATCTAACGTCAAATGTTGGAGACTCTGCAGTCTTAAATGATGCAAATTCCTATGAGGACATCATTCTAGTTTCAGAATCTCTCTTTCTCTCTCTTTCTCTCTCTTTCTCTCTCTCCCCCCACTCTCCCTCTCCCTCCCTCCCCCTCTCTCTCCACTCTCTCTGTCCCCCCCCACCCCTCTCTCTGTTTCTTCTTTTAAAGAGTGATTCTCCTGGCAAGCATATATTATTTCAGGCTGGCAGTAAATTTTCTTTATTCACAACCTCTATTCACTCATTTTAAAAAAAGAAAAAGGAACAGAAAAGACATTTTTAAAGGCATCTACTGCACCAGCCATTCATGTCCCCAGTGGCTTTCCCCAATCTGTCAAAATGTTGTCAATGGTGCATTCTTTATTTAGACATAAGACTCCTGTTTAACAGTTGTTCTCACAGCCTCTGCAATCTTCCTGATCAGACTATAGAAAGGCACTACATCAAAGACGCCAAACTTTTTTGGGGGGAGGATGTTAGAAGAGAGAGGTCTTTGAAGGACTGGCAAGTCTGCCCCTGGGAATTAGGAGTGCCCAGAAAGTTAGAAAAAAAGTTTGAAGTTCACTGAAGCTCAAAAGATGTTTTCTGTGAGTTGTGTTATCACAGAACAGGATGTCAACGTTCCGACTGAAGAACCCAACCAAAGCAAGCACGGTCGAGACGATCCAATCTCTGAATGCAAAACTTTATTGAGTACATCATTTCGACACCGATATAGGGCAAAACCAGATCTAGCTAATACTCGTGCAATCCCACGTAATTAAAATATAGCATTATCTCCCCCACCCATTAGAACAGGTCACATTGTCCAATTGAGTCTCTTTGCATTGTTATGAGAAAAAGTCTTTGGCTTTGGCAAACATCTGCTGAAGTGTCCTTAGCTCTCATGGCTCATCCTCTTGACGTCTGGAGCATACATTCCATCTCACCCTTCCCTTTCCCCTTGATTCGTTGGCAAGCTGAGAAGCTATATTAGCAATAGCACTTAGACTTATATACCACTTCACAGTGCTTTACAGCCCTCTCTAAGTAGTTTGCAGAATCAGCCTATTGCCCCCCAAAATCTGGGTCCTCATTTTACCCATCTTGGAAGGATGGGAGGCTGAGTCAATCTTGAGCGTGGTGAGATTTGAACTGCCAAATTGCAGGCAACCGGCAGTCAGCAGAGGTAGCCTGCAGTACTGCACTTTAACCACTGTGCCACTGTGGTTGCAATAGTAAAAATGTGGTTTGACACATGAGTTACTATAATTCTAATGATTCCATGGCAGGGAAGAAAAGGAACTTCAAACAAGACCTGGTTATCTTATTTTTGGCCCTAAGGTCATAAAAGTAAACAGAGAGATGGTCCATGCTGCATGCTACTTGTGACCCAAATTATAATTAAATCACCCAAGGGGATAATTAAAAAAGAAAAGAAATTCTGAAATAAAATATTGGAAGCAATAAAAGTGCTTTTATCAAACACAGTAGATCAGGACTCCAGACAACTCAAATGAATATAGATTTATTCTAAGCTAATGTTCTCTACAAGAATCTGAACTACTAATGGTCAAATCAAATTGGTGGTAGATAAGAATCAATGGAATTCATGGTGGGCTGGACTTAGATCTCTTAGGGGAGCAAAGGGACTCAAAACTGATGATGCATTTGACCCCCCGCCCTTAGGCTCAGCCTGGTCACCTCCTACAGGTTCTCACTTAAGCACCACTTGTTCAGCGACCTTTTGATGGAACCAGATGAGTGGTATTTATGATCTCAAAGTTCCAGTTGTCACAGTATCTCTGTGGTCATGTGATTGGGATACTGTTGCTTGGCTGTTAGCTTGCAATTCTATTGTAATGTCCTTTGGTCATGTCATCTCCATTTGCAATCTTCTTTGCCAGCTTCCTACAAGCAACGTCAATGGGGAAGACAGCAGGAGGTTGCAAATGGCATCCACATGGTGTCCTCACTTAATGACCCATGGTGATTTGCATAATGATTGCAACCAGGAAGTTCCAGAACTCTCATCGCTGAGTAGTGCAGTCATGTGACATCGTGCTTTATGACTATGTTGCTCAGTGACAGAAATTCTGATCCCAATTGCCGTTGCTAATAACTACCTGTAGTTTTTTATACTAGCTATAGTTTAAAAAAAAGGACATTGCATGCACATTTTTTCAAAAACGTAAAAAAATATGTTCTTAGTAGTTATTATCAGCCCACACATTTTGGGAGATCTTGGGTGAAAATGTAGGGAATAAGAAATTTGCTTTAGATAATTATTGTTGCCGAATGTTCAAGAGGAGAAAAATGTTCATTTTATTAAGAGGTTGAAGAAAATGTCAGAACTCTGAAACCTTCCTTTGAAGCTCAGAATACATAAAACAAGATTCCCTGAGCTCAGGCGATGCTACATACTTGTATTTAATGTGTAAACTGCTCCATGGAACTTCTGATTGTGTATATCATGCTTTTATTTTAAATATGTTCATTGTATTGCTAATGTATGCACCTGTGTATATGGGCAATTTATGTAAGATTTCAGCTCTTTTTCTAAACTTAGTTGTTCAATATTTCTTTTTAACCAATTTCATTGTATTTTAGTACAATGACAATAAAGATTATACTTATACTTTTATTTATTTCAAACAGCATTGCCTGGGCACTCATTTACAGGAGGAAAATATCTGGACCAAATGTAATTTCTAATTTTCCCCTTTACCAGAGGGAGCCTCCTTGTGGAGCACTGTGAAAGTGTTACCATGGCAACTCCCCTGCACTGTACAGTAAAAACCATTTAATGGCAGTACAGTCGAAGCCATTTCTAAGGCACAACATCTTAAGACGCATTTATTCCAACAAGCCGGCCTAGGATAGCTCCCTGTTTCTGACTTTTTATACTTAAATTATAATTTGGCAGGGTTTTTAAATGGGTTTTAGCACGGGTTGAACAATTTAATATATTTTAATGATGTATATTGTATTTATTGTGGTTTTAAATAATGCCTGTGCGCCGCCCTGGGTCCTAACAAGGAGAAGGGCGGGGTATAAATTCGAATAAATGAAATGAAATGAAAATGACAACATGCTGTATCATAACAGAACAGACACCCTGAGGTGTGTTAGGGGTGTCTTACCCCACAGTATTTGTTTCCAGAGAGTACGTCATCTATGTACCAAGTTTGGTTGAAATTGCTTGAGGTGTTCAAGAGTTATAATAATTTTTAATAATAATAATTTTAATATTTCTAAACCGCACCCTCTCCCCACAGGGACTCGGGGCGGTGCACAGGCACAGTAAAACAATAAATACATACAAACATTTCATTAAAAATAAATTAAATCTAAACCTGCGCTAAAATTCCCCATTAAAACTGAGCTATATTATAAAACTTCCCAATAAAACCCCAAAGACAGAGAGACTATCCTAGGCCGGCCAGACAGAAGAAATGAGTTTTTAATTTGAGACGGAAGGAGCGGAGGTCCATGGTCGTCCTAATGTCGGGGGGAAGGTCGTTCCAGAGGGCCGGGGCCGCCACAGAGAGAGCCCTTCCCCTGGGCGTCGCCCGCTGACAAAGTCTAGTGGACGGCACCCGGAGAAGTCCCTCTCTGTGGGAGCGAATCGGCCGTGAGGATGTATGAGGCAGGATCCGATCCCGCAGATAGCTAGGTCCTGAGCCATGGAGCGCTTTAAAGATGATAATCAACACCTTGAAGCGCACCCGGAAGACGACAGGTAGCCAGTGCAGCTCGCGCAAGAGCGGTGTTACATGGGTAGACCTAGCGGTTTCCATAATTGCTCGCGCGGCTGCATTCTGGACTAGCTGAAGTCTCCGGGTGCACCTCAAGGGGAGCCCCATGTAGAGAGAGTTGCAATAGTCCAGTCGGGATGTCACGAGTGCATGAGTGACTGTGCGAAGGGCGTCCCGATCCAATAGGGGGCGCAATTGGCGAACCAGGCGAACCTGGTAAAACGCCCTCCTGGCCACGGCTGTCACTTGATCTTCCATGGACAGCCGGGCATCCAGGAGGACACCCAAATTGCGCGCCCCATCCACAGGGGCAAGATGTTCGTCCCCTATGGCCAGCGATGGAGTGAGCTGGTTGAATCGGGCAGCCGGAAACCACAGCCACTCGGTCTTGGTCGGGTTGAGCCTGAGTCCGTTACTTCCCATCCAGACCCGCACGGCTTCCAGGCACTGGCACATCACCGCTATGGCATCGTTGGGGTGGTTTGGGGTAGAAATATACAGCTGAGTATCGTCAGCGTATAGATGGTACTCTACCCCAAAGCCACGGATGATCTCACCCAGCGGCTTCATGTATGTGTTAAACAGGAGAGGCGAGAGGACCGACCCCTGAGGCACCCCACATGTGAGGGGTCTCGAGGTCGACCTCTGCTCTCCTGCCAACACAAATTGCGATCGGCCAAAGAGGTAGGAGGAGAACCACCGTAAAACGGTGCCTCCCACTCCCAACCCCCCCAGCCGATGCAATAGGATACCATGGTCGATGGTATCGAAAGCCGCCGAGAGGTCTAATATGTGTTATGTGTATACATACACATACATACATACATTCATATATTGTGTCACATTGAATAGTGGCTATTACAACTGCCTGCCATGTAATACTTCCCAGGTTCAAATCCCAGTAAGGGCATGGCTCCATATATATATGGAGAGAGAGAGAGAATCATAGAAGATATCTCAGACAGGCTTCTTGCTAGCAATGGATTTTTGACTGAACGTTCAAATTGCTGAGTAGGTTTAGAAAGAAGACAATCTCCCAGCAAATCCAGGGACTCACCCTTAATGGAGGACCAAAAGCAACTTTTGAATATTTGTTGGAAATGTTTCCGATTTGCTGCATTGAGCAGGAGATTGAAAGGGGAAGGGTCCCAGGAGGCTTTTCCAATTCTACGGTCCTTGGCATCATGAATATTCATATAAGCATTTCAGAGTAAATGCTGAGTTCCCTCCTCTGGCGACTTTCTCCCCATGCAGTGGTAAACGTTAATTGGTAAGCAGATATTAAAAAATGCATTCTTATTACTTCAATGGCCCATGATGAATGCAATGTTGAGCCGCAGAGAGCCAAGCGGGCTCTTTAACCATTCAGCCGTTAACCAAACAGCCTAGTAACCATCCACTGATCCGCTTCCTGGGAGATAAATAATGAAATAAACGTGCTGGCCATCTATAAGGACCCTTTTCTGAACGGTCACTTGGGAGGACACAGATGGAAGACAATTAGTAATAGCCTGGACAAATTCCTGCCAAAAATTGTTTTGCTTCTTTCCTTTCCACATTTCTTTCAATGGAGATGCCACAAGATCAGTTCCTGGAACCTGATTTTAGAACTTTGGACCTAGTTGGGCCAGGGGTCGGTTCCTACCAGTTCTAACATCTTCTATTGAAGAGGTTCCACAAATCTACAGTGCTGTTTAGAACCAGTTTCAGCTCCCTCCCCCTGTCCGTCCACCCATCATCAAGATGAAGAGCGAGAGGAGGAATTCTGGGAGTTGAAGTCTACAAGTCTTAAAGCTGTCATGTTTGAACAGCCCCAGGTTTATTTTTCTAAAGGGTTAGGGATGCAAAGGTCTTGTAACTTGACAGCTTTAAGACTTGCGTGCTTCAAATGCCAGAGTTTCTGAGCGAACATTTTGGTTGCTAAGCAAGAGCGTTGTTAAGTGAGTTTCACCACATTTTACAAGTTGGCCATGGCCATCCAGTCACATGACTGCCAAGCCACTCCCACATGACTGCCAAGCGACTCCCACTCAGTCACATGGCTGGCAAGTCACTCCTACCCGGTCACATGGCCTGCAAGCCACTCCCATAAAGCAGGTCACACCTACAGAAGAGATTCTAAAAAAATTTGAAACCCACCACTGAGTTGGACCTACTCTAGCCATGGTTCTAATTCATTCTTGGATGTTGTTCCAGGTTGGAGGATGTGAATCCAACCTTTGTGAAGTGGATTGGGCAGCTCAACGAAGACTTTACCTTTACCAGATAGAAGACTGAAAAATCTTCTACCAAATACCTCCATGTTTGGATAAAGGTAAGATAAAGTTTTCCCTCACACATATGTGCTAGTCCTTCCGGACTCTAGGGGGCGGTGCTCATCTCCGTTTCAAAGCCAAAGAGCCAGCGCTGTCCGAAAATCTCTCCATGGTCATGTGGCTGGCATGACTAAACGCCAAAGGCGCACGGAACGCTGTTATCTTCCCACCAAAGGTGGTCCCTATTTTTCTACTTGCATTTTTACGTGCTTTCAAATTACTAGGTTGGCAGAAGCTGGGACAAGTAATGGGAGATTACTCCATTACACGGTGCTAGGGATTCAAACCAGCGAACTACCGACCTTTCTGATCGACAAGCTCAGCATCTTAGCCACTGAGCCACTGTGCCCCTTAATGTTTGAATAGTGTTCTTCAAAAGCTTGCGAGATGCTTTCAGAAAACATTCATATGGAGAATTCCTGGAAGTGTAGGGAACTTGCAAGGAACTTGCAGTGTTTGTGAGGTGTGGTTGGGCCCTTCCTGCATTTTTATACATATTTTTATTTGTTGTTTTAATTTTGTTTATACAATTTTCTTTCTTTTAAAATGGTTTTCATTTGTAAGCTTCCGGAGCCATGCAAGTGTGATGGACAGCTGTATAAACTGAATGAAATTCATATTTATTTTCTTTGTTAATAGCGTTTGCCCCCATCACTTCTCTCTGCAGACCCCATAAAAGTTGAATAAACTGAATACATTTTGTATGAAGCTGCCTTGATTTCAATTTTGCTGCTGATAAAATGTCAGAATTGAAGAATCACCAGTTCAGTGGAATGGGGATATGCCATTAAAAAAAAAAATCTTTACGAAGAGTTGCGATAGTCTGAAAACAGAGTTTTCAATCCACTTTACCTTTGAATGGGATAATTAAATTACCTCGAATGGATTTCTCGTGAGGTTATTGTGGTAGAGACCCTCAGAGACAGAGATGAGGAGTTGACTATTGAATACGGGTAGTCCTTGACTTAAAACCATATATTTAATGACTGTGGCTGTTTTTCACACTCATGACTGTTGCATCATCCCATGATCATGTGAGCAAAATTGCCCTGAAAATAATAAATAGAAATGGTGGTAGACTTTAGGAAAAACCCTCCCATACTACCACCTCTTACAATACTAGACAACACAGTTATCAACAGTAGAGACCTTCAAATTTCTTGGTTCTATCGTATCTCAAGACCTAAAATAGACACCTAACATCAAAAACATCATCAAAAAAGCACAACAAAGAATGTTCTTTCTGCGCCAACTCAGGAAGCTCAAACTGCCCAAAGAGCTGCTGATTCAATTCTACAGAGGAATGATTGAGTCTGTCATCTGCACCTCCATAACTGTTCTGCTTTGGCTCTGCAACCCAACAAGACAGACACAGACTTCAATGGATAATTAGATCTGCAGAAAAAACAATGGCTACCAACCTGCCTTCCATTGAGGACCTGTATACTGCACAAGTCAAAAAGAGGTCTGTGCAAATATCTACACCCTCTATCCCTCACATCCTGGACATAAATTCTTTCAACTCCCACCCTCAAAATGATGCTATAGAGCACTGCACACCAGAACAACTAGACAGAAGGTCAGTTTTTTCCTGAACGCCATCACTCTGCTAAAGAAATAATTCCCTCAACACCGTTAAACTACTTACAAAGTCTATATTACTGTTACTATTAATCTTCTCATCGTTCCTATCATCCATCTCGTCCCACTTATGACTGCAGGATGGAACTTTGTTGCTTGTATCCTTACGATTTATATTGATTGTTTCCTAGTATGATTTGATTGCTTATTTGTACCCTGTGACTATCATTAAGTGTTGTACCTTATGATTCGTGACGAATGTATCTTTTCTTTTATGTACATTGAGAGCTAATGTACTAAAGACAAATTCCTTGTGTGTCCAATCACACTTGGCCAATAAAGAATTCTATTCATTAATAAATGTTAATAAGTGTAACATGGTACTTCCTTTGGGGGTCCATTATAAGGGCTACCAAAAGGACACTGTTCTCATGGAAAAGAAAGAACACCCTCTGATTTGAAAGATAGAATCTGCCCCCAAACCTTCCAAGATCTAGAACAGAGGTCTTCAAACTTGACAACTTTAAGATTTGTGGACTTCAACTCCCAGAATCCTTGGGTAGAGAATTCTGGGAGCTATGCTGGCTGGAGAATTCTGGGAGTTGAAGTCCATAAGTCTTAATGTTGCCAAGTTTGGGGATCTCTAGACCTCTGATCTAGAACATACAAAAAAAATAATAGAGTTGGAAGGGACCTTGGAGGTCTTCTACTCCAACCTCCAGCTCAAGCAAGCAGGAGACCCTACATCCTTTCAGACAAATGGTTGTCCAGTCTCTTTTTGAAAGCCTCCAGTGAAGGAGCACCCACCACTTCTGAAGGCAAGCTGGTCCATTCATTGCTTGCCCTCACTGTTAGGAGTTTTCTCCTTAGTTCTAGGTTATTTCTCTGCTTGGTTAGATTCCACCCATTGTTTAATATCGAAATGTCAGAGCCAAGCAGATCTCTAGTGAAAATCCAGGAACAAAGCACTGAAAAGTCTGGAAGTATCTGAGAGACTGTTTTATGTACTGGAAACCCTTGAGAATCAGAATGTTGTACTTTTCGGGAGAAATTAATTAATTGGCCTCTCCGAAGGAGGCATTAGTAATTTATATTAGCAATGGGATACTTTATTCTTTGCTTGCTTTTACAGCTCAGCAAGAAGAAGGAGGTGGACCGATCGTATCGGCAAGTGTCTACAAGGAGAAAGCTGTTGATTAACCCTCACCAGGAGCTGCTATTGAGCCTCTAGAGATTAAGAATGTTTAAGAACCAAAAGCTAGCTAAGAATTGGAAGACATCATTGATGGAAGATTGAAGAGTGGCGTGGTGGCCCAGAGGTGGAGCACTTGCCTCACAATCAAGAGGCTATGAGTTCGATCCTAGGTAGAGGCAGATATTTCTTTCTCTGGGCAACACTGAGACTATATCTGCTGAACAAAACTCCTCATTGGCAACAGGAAAAGCATCTGGCCATTAAAACACTCTGCTAGCGCCATTCAATTGTTCAGATTCCACAAGGGATTATTGGGTGGTTAAAGGATGATGATGGATGAGAGAAAGAAGAAAGAGGAAAGGAGAGGAAGGAGTCAAGGGATAGAAAGAGAAGGAGAGAGGGTAGGAGGGGGGAAAGGAAGAGAGGAGTAGGGGAGAGGTAAGGGAAGTAGGAAAAAGAAAGGAGAGGAGGAGGGAAGAAAGCAGAGAATGGAGGGAGGGTGAAAAGAAAAGAAAAAGTAGGGAAAAATACAAAATAAGTGTATGGGATGGTAAGAAAAGCAACCCAGGATGTATATTTTAACTTTTTATGTGGAAGAACAAGTATGTAAAAGGGATAAAGGTAAATAAGAACAATAACTTGTTGTTTGTTTGTTGTCTATTGGACTTATATGCCACCCTTCTCCTGAAGGACTCAGGGCGGCGTACAACATAAAAATACATAATACAAAAGTTAAAAAAAAAGATTAAACAGAGAATCCAATAACAATAAATTAACAATTGACAGTTAAATTTAAAATAAATCAAAATTAATAATTACAATTAATAATTTATTTTATTCAGGCCAGTCCGTCTTACTGGAAAAGCCAGCTTTTTAGGGGGCGCCGGAAGGACGGGAGGTCAGGAATTATGCCAAGCTCCAGGGAGCAGCTCATTGCACAGAGAAGGCTCTCCCCCTGGGGGTCGTCAGCCGACACTGTCCGGCCGACGGCACCCTGAGGAAGCCAACTCTGTGGGATTGTACTGGATGGTGGGAGGCTACCGGTGGCAGTAGGTGGTCTCGCAAGTACCTTGGGCCCAAGCCATGGAGCGCTTTAAAGGTCATAATTAATTGCACCCGGAAAACCACTATATGAATGTATACCTGTAACTATATATAAGAGAATAAAAATTGAAAAAAAAAGGATGATGTGGGATGGAAGATTGAAATAACCTTTTTGGCTTCCTTGTTTCATGATCTCCCAGTAGATACGAGCCATAGATTTGCTACCTTGTTTAGTCTTGGTTTTTACCTAAAACCATTTATTTCTTTTTTTGCAGGCATCAAGAAGAACCGGAGTGATTTTAAAGCACTGTAAAAGTGGTAGAAGGGAAAGATGAACCGACAAAATTAATTCAGTCTGGTAGATGACTTGGGAGCGCTTAGCTTTTATTGTGTTTTTACCCTTCCCTTTATTTTTTATTTTTTTTAAACTATTAGCGATGTCTAACGAACAACAACAGTACATTAGGGATTGTACAGCCAAAACACACAGAGAAATTAAAGTAAATTTAATATAGAGGAAATAAATAAGATGCATATAATAGAAAATGAATTTAACCGTTAAATATATCATTAAATCCAGATCATAAAGAAGCATGCTGTTCCATTCTTTGAGTTTTAGAATAAAATATAAAAACATGTTAAACATGGATAAAACATTAGCATTATTTAGCATTATTTCCCCCCAATAGTGTGTTAATATGAAATCAAAAGGGAATTATGGATAGACAATACTAAACCATATGCAACACATAGCTTTCAACTTTCTTATGATAGGAACAGCACTTAGACTTATATACTGCTTAGTGCTTTACAGCCCTCTCTAAGTGGTTTACAAAGTCAGCATCTTGCCCCCACCAATCTGGGTCCTCCTTTTACTGACCTGGGAAGAATGGAAGGCTGAACCTTAAGGCCATCATAATTGAACTCCAGGCAATGGGCAGAGTTAGCTTGCCATACTGCATTCTAACCACTGCCTCAGAGGGCTCTTCATTGTTTATTTTATTTTATTTATTTAGTTTGCCAAACATGTACAAGATAGCAGGTATAAGTATAAACATGGACATGTACAAAGGAAATGAGTACAAATAAATGGGGACAGTAGGACAGGGACGGTAGGCACGCTGGGGCGTTTATGTACATCCCCTTTACGGATCTCTTAGGAATGGGGTGAGGTCCACGGTAGACAGTTTAAGGTTGAAGCTGTGTGAGTTAGAGGATGTAGCAATGGAGTCGGGTAGAGTATTCCAGGCGTTGACCACTCTGTTGCTGAAGTCGTATTTTCTGCAATCGAGTTTGGAGTGATTTACCTTGAGTTTGTATCAATTGTGTGTTATTGAGGTTAAAGCTGAAGAAGTTGTTGACAGGTAAGACATTGTAGCCGGCAATTTTGTGTTCCATGCTTAGATCAGACTGCAGGTGGCGCAGTCCCAGATTGTCCAAGCCCAGAATTTCAAGCCTGGTGGCACAAGGGATTCTATTGTGAGCCGAGGAGTGGAGGACTCTTCTCGTGAAATACCTCTGGACTCGCTCAATTGTATAAGTGTCCAATATAGCAGAGGTCTCCAACCTTTGCAACTTTAAGTCTGAAGGACTTCAGCTTCCAGACTTCTCCAGCCAGCTTTGCTGGCTGGAGAATTCTGGAAGCTGAAGTCCTTCAGACTTAAAGTTGCAAAGGTTGGAGACCCCTGCAATATAGAGTGTAGATTCCAGGCAGATGAGCTGTATTCAAGAATTGGTCTGGCAAAGGTTTTGTATGTCCTAGTTAGTAATACAATGTTACCAGATAATGTCAACACACACACAGAAAAATCTAATAATTGATTTAAAACATTATTTGAAGAGGATTTGAACCATCTTGTCGTCAACCAGTTTTTTTTATTTTTGAATGAAGGTCACCTCTAGAAATAGGGGAGAAACTCATTTAAGTTAAGCCCAATTTTGCATCTTAAATCTGAATGCAACCTTAATGTAGCCTTTTTCCACATTCCCAGATCATCAGATTTTCCAGGTAACAGTGTAAAAGGTGTAATAGGGGAAAATCTGTCCGAAATAGCATATATTCATGAAAATAATGTACAAAAATCCATTATGTTAGGAGATTTTTATCCCAAAAATGTGAACAAAATACAGCTGCTTAGAGAAATGGGCACCAAATGACATACACCAAGGCAGCTCAAATTTAAAGAAAAACTCTTTAAACAAAAAAAAAATAGCAACCAAATTTGATGATGTAGGGGGGGAAAGCAAATTGGATGAAAATGAAAGTAACTAATTCATGCGTTCACACGCCTACATTTTTTTTTCCTTATAGCTTTACCAAGTTTAGCAGTTGGTTGAATCCTAAGGGAAGATATCAAGAAAAGTCCCCTTTGAACATCTCAGTCCATAAATCTTACAAACAACACAAATTTCCCCCATGGGGCTTTTTCAGTAGTAATTTGAATGTCCCACTGAAAGGGAATCCTACTTCTTGGAGATTGCTAGATAATTTCCCCTTCGTTTGGAGATTTTCAGAAGATTCATCCACCTCGTTTCTCGGTCCATTAACCTGATGGAAATGTTTGCAAAGTCTTCTGTGGTCAATTCTATCAAGGAGTGCTTCTTCAATTATTAGTGGGCATGGGATTCAAATAATTTAACAACGGGTTCTCTGCCCTAATGACCAGCTGGCTAGGCATAGCTCAGTGGTCATGTGACTGTGTGGGTGTGGCCAACTCAATGTCACCCAGGTCGATGGGCATTCGCCTTAGCTGTTACAATATAATAAGGGTTAACTAGAGATGCATTTTCTGTAAGCAGGGCAATCAAGATGAGGCTAGAAACAACACCAGAATGTTTCCTTCTTGCCTTCCTTATAGGATTAGCCCTGTAAAGTGGGGGGGGGGGGGGGGAGCAAAAGAAGATTTCTTCCAACAACCGGTTCTCCCAACTGCTTAGAAAGTGAACAACTGGTTCTCCCAAATAAGTGCAAACTGGCTGAATCCCATCACTGGATGGCTCAGTGGTTAAACACAGTAAGCTTGTCAGCTGGAATGAGAGCTGAGCGCTGCGTGGCGGAATGAATTCCTATTACTTAACAGAATAACAGAGCTGGAAGGGACCTTGTAGGTCATCTAGTCCAACCCCCTGCCCAAGCAGGAGACCCTGCACCATTTCTGATAGATGGCAGTCCAATCTCTTCTTGAAAGCTTCCAGTGATGAAGCTCCCACAACCTCTGAAGGCAACTTCTGTTCCGTTGGTTGATTGTTCTCACTGTCAGAAAATGTCTCCTTATTTCTAAGTTGAATCTCTCATTGTTCAGTTTCCATCCATTATTCCTTGTCTGGCCTTCGGGTGCTTTGGAAAATAGCTTGACCTGTTCCGCTCTGTGGCAGCCCATCAAATATTGGAAGACTGCTATCATGTCTCCCCTGGCCCCTCTCTTTGCTAGACTAGCCATGCCAAGTTCCTGTAACCGTTCTTCAAATCTTTTAGCCTCCAGGGCCTCTAACCTGCTCTACCCACCTTGTTGTTTGAAAGCAGGCAAATGCGAGCTGATAAATAGATACCACTTTGCTGGGAAGGTGACAGCAGTCTGTGTGTCTCTGCTAGTCATGCCGGCCACATGACCATGGAAGTGTCTTCGGACAATGCTGGTTCCCTTAGCTAAGAAACTGAGACTTGGACATGATTGGACAGGAGAAATGTTTATCTTTTACCTTCCATCATTGAGGTGCTGCTAGAGTTGGGTTCCCATATTTCTTTCCTATCAGTTCTGGCAAGAGAAGAGAAGAAGAGAAATTAAGATTTTAGAATCTTAATGGGAATATTTTTAGCACAGGTTCTTAATTCAATTCATTTTAAATATTATTGTATTTATTGGTGATTTTTAATCCCCTGTGCACTGCCCTGAGTCCATCTCGATGGAGAAAGAAGCAGTATATAAATTGAATATAAATAAATAAACACATAAATAAATAAATCTGGTAGAAGTTGAAAGTCAACAAGAAGGCACAGGCCGCCCATCTGTTTTTATTTGGTTAAAGTGAAATACATAGCAATAGTCCTTAGACTTATATGCATAGGTGTGGCTTACCTAGATAGCTCTTAGTCTGTGCAAGAGAGCTAGTCTGCTCTCTGAATTGCAACTACTTACAATCTCTCCTCTCTACCATGTTGGAAGAATCTGCTGTTGGGATTGTTCATTTATTTATGTGCTATTATGTATATAAAGAAGTTAATGGATCCTGCTGAATCCCTTATCGGTGTGTGCTTTCTGGATTTGACTTTTGCAACCAACTCTAACAACCTTCCCGCTCTTTTATAAATCAATCACTGCTTGCATGAAATATCCTCAACTTGCCAGTCCAAAGTACAATACAATACAATACAATACAATACAATACAATACAATACAATACAATACAATACAATACAATACAATAGCAGAATTGGAAGGCACCTTGGAGGTCTTCTAGTCCAACCACCTGCCTAGGCAGGAAGCCCTATACCGTTTCAGACAAATGGCTATCCAACATCTTCTTAAAGACCTCCAGTGTTGGGGAATTCACAACTTCTGGAGACAAGCTGTTCCACTGATGAATTGTTCTAACTGTCAGGAAATTTCTCCTTAGTTCTAGGTTGCTTCTCTCCTTGATTAGTTTCCACCCATTGCTTCTTGTTCTGCCCTCAGGTGCCTTGGAGAATAGTTTGACTCCCTCTTCTTTGTGGCAACTCCTGAGATGTTGGAACACTGCTATCATATCTCCATTAGTCCTTCTTTTCATTAAACTAGACATACCCAGTTCCTGCAACCGTTCCTCATATGTTTTAGCTTCCAGTCCCCTAATCCTCTTTGTTGCTCTTCTCTGCACTCTTTCTAAAGTCTCCACATCTTTTCTACATCGTGGTGACCAAAACTGGATGCAGTATTCCAAGTGTGGCCTTACCAAGACCTTATAAAGTGGTATTAACACTTCACGTGATCTTGATTCTATCCCTCTGTTTATGCAGCCTAGAACCGTGTTGGCTTTTTTTGGCAGCTGCTGTACACGGCTGGCTCATATCTAAATGGTTGTCCTTTAGGACTCCAAGATCCCTTTCACAGTTACTACCTCAGTTCTACAAGGATGGCCTTGACAAATTCTGGTCAAAGTTGACAGACCTAATATTTTCATTCTCACCTCATTTTGCACATTTTAAAGTTTCCTGCTATGCAAAGACATCAAAGACTTTTTGAAGAAAGTAGCATTGGGATAAGGCAGTTGATATTTCCCTAGCGGAGTCTCAGCATCTAATTAAAACAAAACAATAACAGAGATCAGCCGTCTTTCAAAAACCCTATTGTACTGACAAATTTTAAAAAATCAATGTACACACAGCTACCATAAACAAGGGGTCCGTAATGCCCACAGAGTAATGGGGGAAAGAAATGGCCTCTATATTTCAACATCTTACTTTCATCCTTCGAAGTTCTTTATAGGACAGTGTCAAAACGCTTCATGTTCCTTATTCCTATGGAAGGAAATCCCTTTGAGAGATTAAAGCAACAAGTAGCCTTGATATTCTCAGGTAGTAAGTGGATAAAATAAAATTGGCACATCAGTCATTTGACTGCCTCACTTTGATCAAAATTGATTTTCTTCCCACTCCTCCTATAATCCTAAAAGCTGATTAATAGGCTAATGTCCTCTATCCTCACAGAACCGTGACTGGAAAATACAACTTGCTGACTTCCGTGTTCTTTTTGCAAAGTAAGTGGTCACAGAAGTTTCCAATGTGGGCTGGGATTCTTTTCAACTGGAGCTCGACCTAGTTGTTAAGAAAGCTGCAGGAGTCACGATAAAAGCTGGATCCAAGCCTCTCTTCCAGCTTTCCCCCCCCACCTTACAAGCCACACATGTTGCAAACTATGAACATGTTTGAAGGGTGGTGGGTTTTCAAGAATAGGATCATGCAATTTACAAACTAACTGGCTGATAACCCAGCATAGCCTGGGTATGTATTTATCCCAATCCTGTATTAGAGGGAGACCCCTTGTGAAGTACTGCAAAGCCATTTCCATGGCAACTCCATTCTGCTGTACAGTAGAAGCCATTTTAAGGCACAACAGGCTGTATTTTAACAGAACTTGAATCCAAAATGCACACTATCCCTGTCAAAAGTACTGTGACTTGACACTACAGATATAATTCAGTCCTTTTCATTTCAGTGGCCCAGGTGTTCTGGAGTTATGCTAGAACACACCCACCCATGGACACACCTATGGACACACCCACACCCTGAGGGGAATTACGGGTTTCTTACCCCCACAGTATTTGTTTCCAGAGAGAAAGTCATCTGTGCATCAAGTTTGGTTGAATTATTTATTTTTATTATTTATTTATTTGATTTATATCCCGCCCTTCTCCAAAAGGACCCAGGGCGGCGCACAGGAAAATAAAAAATATACAAAACAATACAAAAATATAAAAATTTAAAAGCCTATTAAATATGAAATCCTGTGCTAAAACCAATTAAAACCCCCCATTTTAAAACTATCTAAACTAGTCAACAGCGGAGGCTATGCAAGGCCGGCTTGATGAAACAAATGTGTTTTTAAACACTTTGCTCAAGGTGTTCCAGAGTTATGCAGTTATGCCAGAACTGGTCAAAACTGACTGAATACCACCTCTGCCTGTGTTAGTTCATAAACCTTCTACATGTATAAATGGCAAAGCTACAGAAAAATTGCTATGAGCAAGGTTAGATTTTTCAGTGAAAATCCAAATAGTAGCATTGGCCTTTCTGTGTGGATTGTGCAGGGAGACCAGCCAGAGGTGGCATTCAGCAGGTTCTGACCAGTTCTGGAGTACCAGTAGTGGAAATTTTGAGTTCAGAGAACCAGTAAATACCACCTCTGGCTGGCCCCACCCTCATATATTCTCTGCCTCCTGAGTCCCAGCTGATCAGGAGGAAATGGGGATTTTGCAGTTTCCTCCCCCTGCCACGCCCACCAAGCCACCCCACGCCCACCAAGCCACGCCCACAGAACCGGCAGTAAAAAAAAATTGAATCCCACCACTGAGACTGGCTATTTGTGAACCAATATTCTGATTATCGTAATTAATATATTCTGCTTGCTTTGTCCATTAATCATGCAAATTGAGGTTTGACTTTACTTCTATTCCCTCCTCCCTTTGAATGCATTATTCCTTTTCTGATGGAATATCTCTTTCTTTGCGAGAATGTGTATTGCGCTCCATCTCCCAACAGGATGCAAGACAATCTTATCAAATGCGATTTTACTTTGGTGGGAGAGTTTGTATCAATTGTGTGTTATTGAGGTTAAAGCTGAAGAAGTTGTTGACAGGTAAGACATTGTAGCCGGCAATTTTGTGTTCCATGCTTAGATCAGACTGCAGGTGGCGCAGTCCCAGATTGTCCAAGCCCAGAATTTCAAGCCTGGTGGCACAAGGGATTCTATTGTGAGCCGAGGAGTGGAGGACTCTTCTCGTGAAATACCTCTGGACTCGCTCAATTGTATAAGTGTCCAATATAGCAGAGGTCTCCAACCTTTGCAACTTTAAGTCTGAAGGACTTCAGCTTCCAGACTTCTCCAGCCAGCTTTGCTGGCTGGAGAATTCTGGAAGCTGAAGTCCTTCAGACTTAAAGTTGCAAAGGTTGGAGACCCCTGCAATATAGAGTGTAGATTCCAGGCAGATGAGCTGTATTCAAGAATTGGTCTGGCAAAGGTTTTGTATGTCCTAGTTAGTAATACAATGTTACCAGATAATGTCAACACACACACAGAAAAATCTAATAATTGATTTAAAACATTATTTGAAGAGGATTTGAACCATCTTGTCGTCAACCAGTTTTTTTTATTTTTGAATGAAGGTCACCTCTAGAAATAGGGGAGAAACTCATTTAAGTTAAGCCCAATTTTGCATCTTAAATCTGAATGCAACCTTAATGTAGCCTTTTTCCACATTCCCAGATCATCAGATTTTCCAGGTAACAGTGTAAAAGGTGTAATAGGGGAAAATCTGTCCGAAATAGCATATATTCATGAAAATAATGTACAAAAATCCATTATGTTAGGAGATTTTTATCCCAAAAATGTGAACAAAATACAGCTGCTTAGAGAAATGGGCACCAAATGACATACACCAAGGCAGCTCAAATTTAAAGAAAAACTCTTTAAACAAAAAAAAAATAGCAACCAAATTTGATGATGTAGGGGGGGAAAGCAAATTGGATGAAAATGAAAGTAACTAATTCATGCGTTCACACGCCTACATTTTTTTTTCCTTATAGCTTTACCAAGTTTAGCAGTTGGTTGAATCCTAAGGGAAGATATCAAGAAAAGTCCCCTTTGAACATCTCAGTCCATAAATCTTACAAACAACACAAATTTCCCCCATGGGGCTTTTTCAGTAGTAATTTGAATGTCCCACTGAAAGGGAATCCTACTTCTTGGAGATTGCTAGATAATTTCCCCTTCGTTTGGAGATTTTCAGAAGATTCATCCACCTCGTTTCTCGGTCCATTAACCTGATGGAAATGTTTGCAAAGTCTTCTGTGGTCAATTCTATCAAGGAGTGCTTCTTCAATTATTAGTGGGCATGGGATTCAAATAATTTAACAACGGGTTCTCTGCCCTAATGACCAGCTGGCTAGGCATAGCTCAGTGGTCATGTGACTGTGTGGGTGTGGCCAACTCAATGTCACCCAGGTCGATGGGCATTCGCCTTAGCTGTTACAATATAATAAGGGTTAACTAGAGATGCATTTTCTGTAAGCAGGGCAATCAAGATGAGGCTAGAAACAACACCAGAATGTTTCCTTCTTGCCTTCCTTATAGGATTAGCCCTGTAAAGTGGGGGGGGGGGGGGGGAGCAAAAGAAGATTTCTTCCAACAACCGGTTCTCCCAACTGCTTAGAAAGTGAACAACTGGTTCTCCCAAATAAGTGCAAACTGGCTGAATCCCATCACTGGATGGCTCAGTGGTTAAACACAGTAAGCTTGTCAGCTGGAATGAGAGCTGAGCGCTGCGTGGCGGAATGAATTCCTATTACTTAACAGAATAACAGAGCTGGAAGGGACCTTGTAGGTCATCTAGTCCAACCCCCTGCCCAAGCAGGAGACCCTGCACCATTTCTGATAGATGGCAGTCCAATCTCTTCTTGAAAGCTTCCAGTGATGAAGCTCCCACAACCCCTGAAGGCAACTTCTGTTCCGTTGGTTGATTGTTCTCACTGTCAGAAAATGTCTCCTTATTTCTAAGTTGAATCTCTCATTGTTCAGTTTCCATCCATTATTCCTTGTCTGGCCTTCGGGTGCTTTGGAAAATAGCTTGACCTGTTCCGCTCTGTGGCAGCCCATCAAATATTGGAAGACTGCTATCATGTCTCCCCTGGCCCCTCTCTTTGCTAGACTAGCCATGCCAAGTTCCTGTAACCGTTCTTCAAATCTTTTAGCCTCCAGGGCCTCTAACCTGCTCTACCCACCTTGTTGTTTGAAAGCAGGCAAATGCGAGCTGATAAATAGATACCACTTTGCTGGGAAGGTGACAGCAGTCTGTGTGTCTCTGCTAGTCATGCCGGCCACATGACCATGGAAGTGTCTTCGGACAATGCTGGTTCCCTTAGCTAAGAAACTGAGACTTGGACATGATTGGACAGGAGAAATGTTTATCTTTTACCTTCCATCATTGAGGTGCTGCTAGAGTTGGGTTCCCATATTTCTTTCCTATCAGTTCTGGCAAGAGAAGAGAAGAAGAGAAATTAAGATTTTAGAATCTTAATGGGAATATTTTTAGCACAGGTTCTTAATTCAATTCATTTTAAATATTATTGTATTTATTGGTGATTTTTAATCCCCTGTGCACTGCCCTGAGTCCATCTCGATGGAGAAAGAAGCAGTATATAAATTGAATATAAATAAATAAACACATAAATAAATAAATCTGGTAGAAGTTGAAAGTCAACAAGAAGGCACAGGCCGCCCATCTGTTTTTATTTGGTTAAAGTGAAATACATAGCAATAGTCCTTAGACTTATATGCATAGGTGTGGCTTACCTAGATAGCTCTTAGTCTGTGCAAGAGAGCTAGTCTGCTCTCTGAATTGCAACTACTTACAATCTCTCCTCTCTACCATGTTGGAAGAATCTGCTGTTGGGATTGTTCATTTATTTATGTGCTATTATGTATATAAAGAAGTTAATGGATCCTGCTGAATCCCTTATCGGTGTGTGCTTTCTGGATTTGACTTTTGCAACCAACTCTAACAACCTTCCCGCTCTTTTATAAATCAATCACTGCTTGCATGAAATATCCTCAACTTGCCAGTCCAAAGTACAATACAATACAATACAATACAATACAATACAATACAATACAATACAATACAATACAATACAATACAATAGCAGAATTGGAAGGCACCTTGGAGGTCTTCTAGTCCAACCACCTGCCTAGGCAGGAAGCCCTATACCGTTTCAGACAAATGGCTATCCAACATCTTCTTAAAGACCTCCAGTGTTGGGGAATTCACAACTTCTGGAGACAAGCTGTTCCACTGATGAATTGTTCTAACTGTCAGGAAATTTCTCCTTAGTTCTAGGTTGCTTCTCTCCTTGATTAGTTTCCACCCATTGCTTCTTGTTCTGCCCTCAGGTGCCTTGGAGAATAGTTTGACTCCCTCTTCTTTGTGGCAACTCCTGAGATGTTGGAACACTGCTATCATATCTCCATTAGTCCTTCTTTTCATTAAACTAGACATACCCAGTTCCTGCAACCGTTCCTCATATGTTTTAGCTTCCAGTCCCCTAATCCTCTTTGTTGCTCTTCTCTGCACTCTTTCTAAAGTCTCCACATCTTTTCTACATCGTGGTGACCAAAACTGGATGCAGTATTCCAAGTGTGGCCTTACCAAGACCTTATAAAGTGGTATTAACACTTCACGTGATCTTGATTCTATCCCTCTGTTTATGCAGCCTAGAACCGTGTTGGCTTTTTTTGGCAGCTGCTGTACACGGCTGGCTCATATCTAAATGGTTGTCCTTTAGGACTCCAAGATCCCTTTCACAGTTACTACCTCAGTTCTACAAGGATGGCCTTGACAAATTCTGGTCAAAGTTGACAGACCTAATATTTTCATTCTCACCTCATTTTGCACATTTTAAAGTTTCCTGCTATGCAAAGACATCAAAGACTTTTTGAAGAAAGTAGCATTGGGATAAGGCAGTTGATATTTCCCTAGCGGAGTCTCAGCATCTAATTAAAACAAAACAATAACAGAGATCAGCCGTCTTTCAAAAACCCTATTGTACTGACAAATTTTAAAAAATCAATGTACACACAGCTACCATAAACAAGGGGTCCGTAATGCCCACAGAGTAATGGGGGAAAGAAATGGCCTCTATATTTCAACATCTTACTTTCATCCTTCGAAGTTCTTTATAGGACAGTGTCAAAACGCTTCATGTTCCTTATTCCTATGGAAGGAAATCCCTTTGAGAGATTAAAGCAACAAGTAGCCTTGATATTCTCAGGTAGTAAGTGGATAAAATAAAATTGGCACATCAGTCATTTGACTGCCTCACTTTGATCAAAATTGATTTTCTTCCCACTCCTCCTATAATCCTAAAAGCTGATTAATAGGCTAATGTCCTCTATCCTCACAGAACCGTGACTGGAAAATACAACTTGCTGACTTCCGTGTTCTTTTTGCAAAGTAAGTGGTCACAGAAGTTTCCAATGTGGGCTGGGATTCTTTTCAACTGGAGCTCGACCTAGTTGTTAAGAAAGCTGCAGGAGTCACGATAAAAGCTGGATCCAAGCCTCTCTTCCAGCTTTCCCCCCCCACCTTACAAGCCACACATGTTGCAAACTATGAACATGTTTGAAGGGTGGTGGGTTTTCAAGAATAGGATCATGCAATTTACAAACTAACTGGCTGATAACCCAGCATAGCCTGGGTATGTATTTATCCCAATCCTGTATTAGAGGGAGACCCCTTGTGAAGTACTGCAAAGCCATTTCCATGGCAACTCCATTCTGCTGTACAGTAGAAGCCATTTTAAGGCACAACAGGCTGTATTTTAACAGAACTTGAATCCAAAATGCACACTATCCCTGTCAAAAGTACTGTGACTTGACACTACAGATATAATTCAGTCCTTTTCATTTCAGTGGCCCAGGTGTTCTGGAGTTATGCTAGAACACACCCACCCATGGACACACCTATGGACACACCCACACCCTGAGGGGAATTACGGGTTTCTTACCCCCACAGTATTTGTTTCCAGAGAGAAAGTCATCTGTGCATCAAGTTTGGTTGAATTATTTATTTTTATTATTTATTTATTTGATTTATATCCCGCCCTTCTCCAAAAGGACCCAGGGCGGCGCACAGGAAAATAAAAAATATACAAAACAATACAAAAATATAAAAATTTAAAAGCCTATTAAATATGAAATCCTGTGCTAAAACCAATTAAAACCCCCCATTTTAAAACTATCTAAACTAGTCAACAGCGGAGGCTATGCAAGGCCGGCTTGATGAAACAAATGTGTTTTTAAACACTTTGCTCAAGGTGTTCCAGAGTTATGCAGTTATGCCAGAACTGGTCAAAACTGACTGAATACCACCTCTGCCTGTGTTAGTTCATAAACCTTCTACATGTATAAATGGCAAAGCTACAGAAAAATTGCTATGAGCAAGGTTAGATTTTTCAGTGAAAATCCAAATAGTAGCATTGGCCTTTCTGTGTGGATTGTGCAGGGAGACCAGCCAGAGGTGGCATTCAGCAGGTTCTGACCAGTTCTGGAGTACCAGTAGTGGAAATTTTGAGTTCAGAGAACCAGTAAATACCACCTCTGGCTGGCCCCACCCTCATATATTCTCTGCCTCCTGAGTCCCAGCTGATCAGGAGGAAATGGGGATTTTGCAGTTTCCTCCCCCTGCCACGCCCACCAAGCCACCCCACGCCCACCAAGCCACGCCCACAGAACCGGCAGTAAAAAAAAATTGAATCCCACCACTGAGACTGGCTATTTGTGAACCAATATTCTGATTATCGTAATTAATATATTCTGCTTGCTTTGTCCATTAATCATGCAAATTGAGGTTTGACTTTACTTCTATTCCCTCCTCCCTTTGAATGCATTATTCCTTTTCTGATGGAATATCTCTTTCTTTGCGAGAATGTGTATTGCGCTCCATCTCCCAACAGGATGCAAGACAATCTTATCAAATGCGATTTTACTTTGGTGGGAGAATAAAAAGCCTATTCACATTTTTGGGGGGTGATTATATTTTTCAGCCAACTGGGTTTGCTACGAACAGGAAAGGCAGTGTAACAATGCAACCCTTGTTCTCCGGCTTGTTTCCCTTTGATGCACAAGCTATGATTGTGATGCAAGAACTCGCTCTAATTTTATAACTGAATGGGAAGGAGAATGTCTATATTCAGCCCCAGAGACAGAAACTTTCTATAGCAAGGAGTTGGAAAGGTGGAAAAAGAAATTATTTTAGCTGTCAAGGACTTCAGGCAGTATTGCAGGATATTACTGAAGAAGGAGGGTGCAATGTACAGTATTATATATTAAAATAAGTATAAGAGAATTAATGTGTCTATTTTATTGCTCTTAATTTTAAAAATATAGGTAGTCCTTTGTTGGAGGAAATGTCCATCTGGGTTTAGTTCCAAGTGGGAAGAAAGACACTGGAAACATGGAGACTGTTTGGAAAGATGGTTTAATGGTGGACAGGATCACATGGTTTGAGGTCCTGGGGGAAAAAGGGGTGAGATGCTGAGAGTGCCTGGGTTTTATGCCTTCTCCAGGTTTTTGAATTTGAGCTTGTATTCTGTTTGGTTATCAGGCTTCCATGAGGCCATGCACGGGTAACTTTGTAGGTTGTCTATGTCCCAGGCTTGGTTGAGTCTTGCTGAGTGATGTAATCTTCATAATAATAATAATAATAATAATAATAATAATAATAATAATAATAATAATAATAATAATAATAATAATAATAATAATATTTAATTTATAGACCGCTTCCTCTCCCCGAAGGGACTCGGAGCGGTGCACAGGGGAATTAAAATATACAGACATAAATATACATAAATATAAATAAAATCAAGATTAAACAATTTATCCCTGCGCTAAAAACCCAAAATACTAAAAAAGCTGAACCCCTTTAAAAAACCCGATTAAACAATAAACAGATGACTAACCTAGGCCGGCCAAGCAGAAAAAGTGCGTTTTTAATTTTTGACGGAAGGAGCGGAGGTCCGTAGTTGTTCTAATTTCGGGGGGCAGGTCATTCCAGAGGGCCGGGCCCGCCACAGAGAAGGCCCTTCCCCTGGGCATCGCCCGCTGGCATAGCCTAGTGGACGGCACCCGGAGAAGTCCCTCTCTGTGGGAGCGAATCGGCCGTAGGGATGTATGGGGCAGAATCCGATCCCGCAGTATCCGATCCCGATTCCCAGGTGCCATGTGGTGAGTTCTGTTACTAGGTGGGTCCTATTATGGAGGCCATGTCTTTTGTGTTGTAGATAAGCTGGCCCAGGCCTTAATGGACCATTAACAAAAGTGAAGGGGGGGGGGCAGAGTTTCTGCCTTCCTTTTAGGGGAAATGCCATTTTAATATTTCCTAAAATATTTCATTTTTCTAGGAGATGGGTGTTTGCTAACTTCCTAGGCCTTGAATTATGATCACAATGGAGCTTATTGTGAGTGAGACAAGCTCTCATGTTAAGGGAGCTTTGCCCCATTTTATAACCTTTCTTGCCATCGTTGCTAAGTGAATCACTGAGGTTGCTAAGTGAATCTGGCTTCCCCATTGGCTTGTCAGAAGGTTACATAGGGTGATCACATGACCCTGGGACACTGCCATGGTCATAAACAAGAGTAAGTTGCCAAGGGTCTGAATTTTGACCACATGATCATCGGGAGGCCACGATGGTCCTAAGTGTGAAAAATGGTCATCAATCACTTTTTGTAACTTTGAATGGTCACTATGTGAACTTTTGTAAGTCTGAGGAGTACCTGTAAGCCAGAGGTGGGTTGCTCCCAGTTTGGACTGGTTTGGGAGAACCGGTAGTGGTAATTGGGTGTGGGTTGCCGAACCAGTAGTGATGGCTGGCTGGTCACACCCCCAAACTGACTTGCTCTGACGCTCGCCCTGCCTTGTCTTCACCATGTGCATCCACACAACTGCCTCCTAGTGCCTACACATAAGTAAGCAGCATGGGCTGCCCAGGGAGCCACTGCGTTTGAATGCACTTATACTAATTGTCATGCCCCCATCAGAGCATGAATCTGCAGGGGAGGATGACGGGGAAGATGAGCTGGAACCTGAGCTGACAGAGATTGAGAGGGTGGCTTTGTTGGCTTTGGAGGAAAATGGGAAGGGCAGGGCCAGTCAGGCCAGGGCCTTTCAGAATTAGGACAGTTTGTAGACAGGGAGGAACAGGGGCAGGATGAACATGAGATACAAAGCTCAGGCGAGGAGCAAGGACCACCCTCTCCTGATCCAAGAGCAGGTAGAGTGGAGAGAAGGCAAGAACAGCACAGACTGAGCAGACTACTTGGAAGAAGAGTGTCCCACCCATTTTCACAAGGTACTGTCTGGGGAGTGAGACTTAAGGAGACGCTGTGGGAAGGGGCATTTGCCAGGAACAAACACTGAGTGCCTGAAGTGTTGCGCACCGATGTTTGAACTTTCCAAGAGTCCTTGCATTCTTTCTGGCTTTCTGAACTAATTACCTGGATCCTTTGCTTCCTGAACTCCTTGATTTGCCCTGCTGGATGTATTGCTGTGCGGCCTTGGTGTACACAGTGCTGGGCTGGACTATTTGCAGCCAGAGGCTGCTTGAGGTATATATGGGGCTTTGGCATCACTTGGCTCTGGGACCGGCCAGAAACGTGGGAGCATTTGATGAAAATTAGAGCAATAAAGGGGCAGATTTGAACTGGCAACTATTTCTGTTATCTCTGTGCAGTGCCCTGGGTCATCACACTAATATTATTTGGTGGTACAGTGCAAGATATGCCTATTTTCATGGTATCTGTGATCTGGCAGATCAGAAGGAGTTGAGTTTTAAAGCAAAACAGCATCACCTTTTTTTATTAGGTTAACTACAGGGAAGGTCACAAAGTTTTCCCGGGCTTTTCCCTCGCTGTGAGTTGAAGTGTTCCTTCCACATCCTTGAATTGGGAAAACATTCCTGGTGTGAAATTGGCTGATCCCTCTGCCAGTCCATATCCTGCCTCACCTGACTTCCTTCAAGGTTTTGGATGACGAAGTTTAGCTGCCCTTATGTGTTCTGGGAGTGTTTTGGGATGACGTTAGAATCGGTGTGAGAGCGCTACTTCAGCACTGGAACAATAAGAGTGATTTAAGCATGCCTGACTCACGAGTTCTGGATATTTTTTCTTTGTGCCCCAGGAGAGAAACATCTGCCACTACCTAGGATTGAACTCAACCTTCCGAGTGGGAGGCTCATATATAGCATCTAGCATCTAGCATCTAGCATCTAGCATATAGCTAACGGTATATCTATATACCATATAGTATACATATAGATAGATAGAAATAGAAATAGAAATAGAAATAGATATATCATATTTTTCAGAGTATAAGGCGCAGTACGATGCTGTATTCAGTGTATAAGACACACCCAGATTTTCAACCTCTTGGATGGAAAAAGGTGCATCTTATACTCCAAAAAATACGGTAGATATAGATGATATACATATAGATACAGATATATAGATATGTTATGTGTGTATATGTATGTATATACACACATGTGTGTTTGTGTATGTATGTGTATACATACACACACACACACATACATACATACATACATACATACATAAACACACACACATACATACACAGCAGCAAGACTACTGTCAACCCTGAAGCTGACCTGATCAAAGCCATCTTGAGGCTTCAGTGCTGCCATATTGGAGTGACATATAGGGAGGGAAGATTAGAGATAGCTGGGATTGAGTAGTCAAAATAGAATACTTTCCCTTGGGAACCAAGGACATTTTCACACTGGCCAGAGGAAGGAGGAGTGATGTCACCTGACCAGCAGAAGCTGCCTTTCAAACAGTGATACTGACTCCTCCAACAATAAACAGTCCTTCACCAAAACACAGTTATCTTACAGTCAGTCAAAAGAAAAAAAGGGATGAACTGTGTTTCCTACTGCTTTTTATGATTAAGCTGGGAAGCACAGCCAATCAGATTCCACATAGTCTTTAAAGATACATATGCCCTTTAATAATCCTGGCTTTTGTACTGGAACAGTGCATATATATATGCAGTGGATGTGCATGTGTGCGTAGAAAAGAATTTGAAACACAAACATGCCTGGATTTTAGGTAGGTTGAGGTTGTGAACCAGGTCGGCTTACTGTAGAGATGCTTTAAAAATGTGAAATGGGTATGTTTTCCTAATCCTGCTATCACTTCCTCATCTGATTGGCCCATTTGCTGTTTTTAAAAAAAAAACTTTGGAGAGAAATGCCTTCCTTTGCTTGTATTCTCCAGTTTGACATCTCCTTATAACAACCTCTATTTTATGAGCCTTCTTAGCCTTTTCCCTTATTAGTATTTTCAAATCCCAAATTAAATCTGCTTAGAGAGCTTAATTCATTTGCTTCTTTCTCACTGCTTCCTTTTTATTTTGATTCTCCAATGAGGTCTTGATGGAGTGTTTTCCTTTTTCCACCAGTCGTTTTCAATCACACTGTTACAATTTCCCCCATAGCTTATTGACCTAAACTTATTGTTAGTGCAAGAGAGCCAGAGGGAGAGAACAACATCTTTTCGGTGATACAAAATGGCCTCGTTTCTATCTCAAAGAATAAAGACATTCCTGGTAGGGGTGTGTGTAGATGGCCAACGGAGGCATGTGCGATGCGATTGTCATGTACCATATTTTTGGGAGTATAAGACACGCCCTTTTCCCTTAAAAAAGAGGCTGAAAATCTGGGTGCGTCTGAATACAGCATTTTTTGCCTCCTGAAACCCCGCCCCCTTCACCAAAATGGCCGTGCAAAGCCTTTAAGAGGCTTTCAGGGAGCTCCTGGGGGCTGAGGAGGGCAAAAATAAGCGAAAACAGGCCGTTTTTGGCTCATCTTGCCCCCTCCCCCAACCCCACCAGGCACACTCTGAAAGCCTCCTAAAGGCTATCCATGCCCTCTTTTTTTGACAAAAAACGGGCCCATTTTCGTGAAAATGGGTTGTTTTTGCTCATTTTTGCCTCACCCCCCAGGAACACTCTAAAAGCTTCCTAGAGGCTATTCAAGCTCTTTTTAAAAAAAATGGATCAGTTTTTGCGAAAATGGGCCATTTTTGGGAGGTTTATAGAGTGCAAAAACATTTTTTTTTAATTTGCCCCTTCAAAACCTTGGTGCATTTTACATTCTGGTGTGTCTTATACTATAAAAGATGGCAACCTCTGTGATTTAACATACATCACATGCACAGGTGGGCTGCTAAGGGTTCGCCTGGGTTAGGGAGAACCCACAGCTAATGTTATGGCTGGTTTGGAGAATCTCCAAATCTCATCCCTGGCTGTCCCCGTCCCTCCCATCCCTCCCTTCCTCCCCTCCCCTCCCCTCCCTTCCCCTCCTCTCCCCTCTGTTATGTTCTCTGCCCACGCACAGACAGTCAGTCTGGAGAACCAAGGCTGACCCGGAGGTTTGTGAAACACTGTAACAGCCAGTCGCGTCTGATTGGCCGAGACGCGGCTGGCCGGGCCAGACTTTCTGTCTGGCTCAGGTTTTTCCCGCTTTAGAGAAACCTATAAAAAGCTATCGAAGTTGGGAAGTTGCAGTTGCACTGATCTCTTGTGGTTCCTGTATATAGTTCTTGCTACTTGCAATAAACCTGTTGAATGACTAGCCTGACTCGGACTGAATTCCTCCAAACTTAACACCCTCCCCTCCCAGGAGTCTCCACGTGGCCCATTTTGGATGTGAGGTAAGTGCAGGGCCCGCATGGAGGTTCAGGGAGGGGGAAAATGGGCCTCCTGGAAGGCCTCCAGAGCCTGGGGGAAGACATTTTCACCCTTCCAGAGGCTCGAGGAAAGCCTCCAGAGCCTGGGGAAGGTACAAAGGGCTGCTCCCACCATGGTGCAAGAGGCCAACTAGGCCATGCCCACCATGGCCTTGCCCACCCAGTAACCGTGCAGAGAACCAGTTGCTGAAATTTTTGAAGCCCACCCCTGCTCACATGATGCAAGTATACAGAGGTAGACCTCGAGTTAGGACCATAATTGAGGTTAGCAATTATGGTTGTAAGTCGTGATGGTCATATAGCAGGTCACATTGTGATGGGTCTTGATTTTATGATCTTTTTCTGTGGTGATTATAAAGCAAACAAAAGTGTCATTAAGGAAACATGAGGGTCATGTTTTTTGCTGGAAGTAGTTTCTGGCAAAATCATTACAAATTGCTCCAAACGGCAATAAATATGGGTCACTTGCCCAGCCCAAAATATGTGGACATGTGATTGTAGGGCCATGATGCCGTAATTTCAAAACTGGGTCATAAGTAGATTTGGGGGACTCTGTGGTAACTTCAAAGGATTGCACAGTCAAGGACTATTTGTGATTGCAGCATCTATGTGAAGTGAGCTGTCATTTTAGTTTCATTACACTTTGTGATGGAGAACTTCCAGAAGTCTATTTTGTAGTCCCATCAGAGTTGCCAAAGGGACAGTAACTTTGCCAGTTCCAGTAACATCTAGCATGTAGCTCAACATTTCTCTACCATCTTCCTCAGGCGTGGGATCAAAAGATTTTAGCAACTGGTTGTCTCTCCAGCTGCTGGGTGGGTGTGGCCATGGGGGCATGGCCCACTTGGCTTCCTGCACCATGGTGGGGGGTGTTTTTGCCCTCCCAGGCTCTGGAAGTTCTTCTTGAGCCTCCGGGAGGGCAAAAATGGCCTCTCCCGGGCTCCAGAAACCTTCCAGAGGCCAGAAACGGGCCCCTTTCTGGACTTCCGGTACTTCCGATAGGCCCATATTTTGCCCTCCCAGAGCCTTCACATGGGCCCTGCACTTACCTGGCATCCAAAACAGGCTGCGTGGAGACTCCTTGCACGTGTGTGTTGGGGTGAGTGGGGTCAGCCAGTCCTTTCAACTACCAGTTCGGCAAACCCAATTAAAATTAATATCCGGTTCGCTAGAACCGGTCCGAACTGACTGTATCGCACCCCTGATCTTCCCTTCCCTTTAAATGCACTTCAAGGTCCTTGCGCTTCAAGGTCCTAACGACCATCTTCAAAACGCTCCATGGCTCGGGACCTAGCTATCTGCAAGACCGTCTCCTGCCCCATACATCCCTGGAACCGACACGCTCCCACAGAGAGGGCCTCCTCAGGGTGCCGTCGGTCGGGCAATGTCGACTGGCGGCGCCCAGGGGGAGGGCCTTCTCTGTGGCAGGGCCAGCCCTTTGGAACGACCTGCCCCCTGAAATCCGCACCATTCCTGACCTCCGCCTCTTCCGCAAATGTCTTAAGACTCACTTCTTCCAACTAGCCGGCCTTGCGTAACCCCAGCACCGCCAATTATAAACGAGGGTTTTAAAAACGGTTACAACACAGGCATCTAATATCTATGTATTGTATTTTGTATTTATTGATTTAATTCTATGTTCGCCACCCCGAGTCCCTTGTTGTGAGATGGGAGTGGGTTATAAATATGAAAAATAAATAAATAAATAAATAAATAAATAAATAAATGTGTCAAAATGTCCATCTGTCTGTCCCCAACCCCCCAAAGAAAGCCTGACATAATGTCTGGATCTTTTAAAACACTCTTTACTTTCTAGAGGTTGATTTTTCCGTGATGTTCTTATCCAAGGAGTTTATTTACTTAGATGCTAATTAAATCGTACTCTTCTCTTCCCATTTGAAAGCTCATCTATCACCCAGTGAGCTGCTAAAGGGATTATTTTTGTGTTTGCAAACACATTAATAGGTGGGTAGAGAAGCAGTCCATCAGTCAGTTCCTTCTTTATATTTTAAAAGATGGAACTCAGAAGCTTCTTTGGCTATAGTAGTGAATACATGTCCCCTGTTTGCAATAATGTTCATGGATTGGTCACCCTGGAAGATAACATGAACTTCATTAATTGGCTGGCTAGAACAGCAAGGAGCCTGCCATACCCTTCTCCCCAAAGTGAACAAATGACAACACCAAGAATGCCAGAAGACCAGTGAATATATAAGCCTTCAAATTCTAATCCAATTTATTGTAGACTGTTTAGCAATGCTTGGATTTCTATGGAGATTCTCAGTCATCCAGGTCATGGTTGTCCCAAAGGTGCCTTTTCAAGAGGCAACTGGACTGCACCCAAAAGATAAAACACCCAGACATAAACTGAGCAATGTAGTATACGCAGTACAATGCAGCAAGCTATGTGCATATCTGTACATTGGGGAAACAAAACAACCGCTTCATAACCACATGGCACAACATAGGAGAACAAACAGCCGTGTGCAGTAGCTGCCAAAAAAACCAACGCAGTTCTAGGCTGCATCAACAGAGGGATAGAATTAGATCACGTGAAGTGTTAATGCCACTGTATAGTGCCTTGATAAGGCCACACTTGGAATACTGCATACAGTTTTGGTCGCCACGATGTAGAAAAGACGTGGAGACTCTGGAAAGAGTGCAGAGAAGAGCAACCAAGATGATTAGGGGGACTGGAGACTAAAACATATAAAGAACGGTTGCAGGAGCTGGGTATGTTTAGTTTGATGAAGAGAAGGACCAGGGGAGACATGATAGCAGTGTTCCGATATCTCAGAGGGTGCCACAAAGAAGAGGGAGTCAAACTATTCTCCAAGGCACCTGGGGGCAGGACAAGAAGCAATGGGTGGAAACTAATCAAGGAGAGAAGCAACTTAGAACTAAGGAGAAATTTCCTGACAGTTAGAACAATTAACCTCTGGAACAGCTTGCCTCCAGAAGTTGTGAATGCCCCAACCCTGGAAGTCTTTAAAAAGATGTTGGATAGCCATTTGTCTGAAATGGTATAAGGTTCCTGCCCACGCAGGGGGTTGGACTAGAAGACCTACAAGGTCCCTTCCAACTCTGCTATTGTATTATTGTATTATAAACACATTAGGACTAGATTCAGCAGTCCATATGCATTTAAAAGACAGAGGCCATTTGTTTGAAGACAGCAAAGTCCACATTTTGAACAGAGAAGTTTGCTGGTTTGAAAGAGAAGGTCAAAGAGGCCCTCTATGTCAAAGTTGAACAGCCCTCTGTCAACAGAGGGGGAGGAGTATGACATCATCTATCTCCAATTTACAACACCGTCCTTTCAACAGTTCCAGGAAGGCTCCACACCCATTTGCACCACTCAGGTGACCCAGATAAACCTCCAGATGACCTTAACTAAAAGAATGCAAAAGTCCAGATGTCTGCACGGAGTATAAATCCTTCCATTCCTCACTATACAGTCCGTTGAAGAAGCTTCTTGAATGGGAAGCGAAATGTCTTCAAAGATAAAATCAGGAAGTCAAGTTGCCTCTTGAAAAAGCACTTTGGGACAATGATTACATTTTTGGTAACCCTTAATTGAACACTAGAAGGGTTAGAGAAGGACTTTCAGTATGTCAGATGTCTCCTTAATCAGAAAAATGATCATAGGGAGCAGGAATGGAATGAGATGCAGAGATGGCAAATGGTTCTTGAGCCTTGCTGAAAAATATTATCTTGTGGGAAATGGGAGCACTTGAAGGAGCAAACTATTCTCCAAGGCACCTGAGGGTAGAACAAGAAGCAATGGGTGGAAACTAATCAAGGAGATATCCAACATAGCACTAAGGAGAAATTTCCAGACAGTTAGAACAATTAATCAGTGGAACGGCTTGCCTCCAGAAGTTGTGGGGGCTCCATCACTGGAGGTTTTTAAGAAGAGACTGGACAACCATTTGTCTGAAATTGTATAGTTTCTTGCCTGAGCAGGATGTTGGACTAGAAGACCTCCAAGGTCCCTTCCAACTCTGTTTTTCTGTTATTCTGTTAGCCTCAGAATCTCTCTCACATGGTCCCCAAAAGAGATTCTGACATTGGGTAGAGCCAGATAAATCCTTGTCAGGAAAAAATATTTCCTGGGCTGCTGAAATGCTTGCCACAGCTGACCTTCTTCCTGTGTCCCAAGTTTGATGAATGGTCAACGATGGAGAGCAGATTCTTGTTCTCCTTGGGGCTATTCATCAGCATGCAAATCATCTTTTTTACTTTCCTGACTTCACTTCTCTACTTCTGTTAACTCTATTATACTCCTGAGAGTTGAAAATAGCAACCAGATTTGAAACACTAGTTTATATTTCTGCATATCAAGTAGGGGTGAACTCATCCTGTGAGATTTCCTTTGCAGGAATTAAATCACCTGTTAGGGAAAAAAAATGAATTGAATATGCTAAACCTTTCAGACCTGTGATTGGGCATTTATTCTAGCATCAGTCATTGGCTAGAATAAAGGACTTCAGGATTCATCTCCTCTTTGAGGTCAGCTTGGGAATTAGGGATTCTAATGGTTCGGACCGGTTTGGGCAAACTGGTAGCTCCAAAGATCAGCTGGGAGCGAAATGGTTTGCTCCCACTATCTGCGGGATCGGATCCTGCCTCACACATCCTCACGGCCGATTCGCTCCCACAGAGAGGGACTTCTCCGGGTGCCGTCCACTAGACTTTGTCAGCGGGCGACGCCCAGGGGAAGGGCTCTCTCTGTGGCGGGCCCAGCCCTCTGGAACGACCTTCCCCCCGACATTAGAACGACCACGGACTTCCGCTCCTTCCGTCTAAAATTAAAAACACATCTTTTCTGCTTGGCCGGCCTAGGGTAGTCTCTCTCTATGGGGTTTTAGTTACTTATAATTGGGAATTTTTAGTATTTTAATGGGGTATTTTTTAGCACAGGTATATGTTTAATTTGTTTTTAATGTGTTTGTATATTTATTGTTTTAGTTTTCCCTGTGCACCGCTCCGAGTCCCTATGGGGAGAGGGAGCAGTCAACAAATTAAAATTATTATTATTATTATTATTATTATTATTATTATTATTATTATTATTATTATTATTATTATTATTATTATTATTATTATTATTATTATTATTATTATTATTATTATTAAGTGGATCCACCCAGTGGTGAAATTCAAAACTTTTTACTACCGGTTCTGTGGGCGTGGCGAGCGTGGCAGGGGAAGGATACTGCAAAATCTCCATTCTCACCCCACTCTGGGTTAAGCCAGAGGTGGCATTTGCCGGTTCTCTGAACTACTCAAAATTTCCGCTACCGGTTCTCCAGAACCTGTCAGCATTTGCTGGATTTCACCCTGCCTTTATCTTCTCAGCTGTGTAGCAGAGTGGATTGCCACACCTCAACTGTTTTCTTTCCCAAGCAACAATCTGGAAGGTAAGTCTTTTCTAAACTATGCACAAATGCCAGCGTACATCAGGCGCATGCGTGAGCGAAGCTAGCACAAGTGCGTGAAGAGCGCACTCACAAACTTGTTGTTAAACTGGTAGCATCCCACCCCTCATTATTTGACTCCCACTGAAATCCTGGCAGATCCTTGGGTGTTTGTTTGTGTAAGGATGAGTTTCATATCTGAACTTACAAATAATGCTGCAAGCAATACATGGGAAATGCCCCAAATATTAGGTTACGGTTGCAGTTTTAATTCTTTGACCCGTGAAAGTATTTTAAAGTAGGGTAATCCTACCTTAAAAATAGCAGGTAAGTCTACTCCAAGATTAAAAACTGAACCTTTCAAAATGTTATTGCTTTGCATCAATTCCGTGCTGAGAAAAAACCTTTTTAAAAGTTTGCAAAAGTAAAAACCGAAAGTGAGTTATCGTTGTCTTGGCAGTCTGTTCAACACAAACATTTATTATTCAGTCTACTTGATCCAAATTCAAATGGTACTTCTGAAGTTCACAGTAGTTGGCAGTTATGGAGGAATTAAGTATAACTTCTATGCCAGAATATTTTTTTTTGAGATGCTGAAGGCAGCTGATAACATTTATATTAGTCGCTAATGCAAACTGTAGAATAATGAGTTTTAAAGTCCTGTCCTGGTAAAATGGAGAATTGCTTTAAATAATGCAAACATAATTCCCTATATTCAAATTATGTATTGAAGATAATTGAAGTGATCGTTTCTGCCTTTTAGCATCAATCATAGCAATAAAAGAACAACCAGCCAAGAAATCACCACAAATAGAAATTTGTAGGTTAGCCATGAAGGTCTTGGAAAGATATTGAGATGTATGATATATCTGTATCTACAAAGATTAGAGCTGTGTAAGCTACGATATTCCCATGATATTCTATGGGAGCAAAAATGGGATTTTAAAGAAGCAGGATGCCAAAAGAAGAGAACATTTGTAGCTCAGGATTGAACGGTGGGGTCCTTGTCTTCTATTAGTTTGGTTTTCCTTACAGATGTTTTATTCCCCGACGAGGTACGTAGTTGAATAATGCAGGGGTCCCCAACCCCCGGGCCGCGGACCGGTGCCAGTCCGTGGCTGGGTGGGAGCTGGGCCGCAGGGCTGGAGAGGAGGAGGAGGGAGGAGGGGGCAGCCCCCTGAGCAGAGCGCATGGGAGAACGCAGGCGCGGCTGTTCATGCCGTTGGAGTGTGGCTCTTTCTCCTCCCTCGTCGGCGGAGGGACTCCTGGGTGCCGATTCCCTTCCCTGCTGGCATGCCGGCCACTCGTTTTTTCCAGGGGCTGCGGAGGCTCCGCCAGCGGGGGAAGGAACTGGCTGGAGAGGAGGAGGAGGGAGGAGGGGGCAGTCCATTGGGCAGAGCGCACGGGAGAACGCAGGAGGATGGTGGGGGCTCTTCCTCCACCCTCGTCGGGAGGGTTGCTCCGGCGGCGCACAGGAGTCCCTCCGTCGACGAGGATGGAGGAAGAGCCCCCACCATCCTCCTGCGTTCTCTCGCGCGCTGCCCAATGGGCTGCCCCCTCCTCCCTCCTCCTCCCCTGCAGCCACGGAGCCTGAACGAGCGAACGAGCGAACGAGCGACCAAGCGCGGCAGGCGAGCTGAGGAGGCTGGGGGGACGACGACGACGACAGACACACATAGAGAGACAGAGAGAGGGAGGGAGGGAGAGAAAGATAGACAGAGACACAGAATGAGTGATTGAGTGAACGCAAGACAGACAGACACACGCACACACACACAGAGTGACAGAGATGGGCGGATGAAGGAGAGAGACAGAGAAAGAAAGAGAAAGAAATAGCGAGAGAAAGGGAAAGAGAGAGAGAGAGAAAGAAAGAAATAGAGAGAGAAAGAAAGAGAGACAGAGACAAAGAAAGAGAAAGAGAGAGAGAGAGAGAGAGAGAAAGAAAGAAAGAAAGAAAGAAAGAAAGAAAGAAAGAAAGAAAGAAAGAAAGAAAGAACTTATGACCACAGCTGAGGCCAAAAGTTTGGTTGCTAACCAAGATCATTGTTAAGTGAGTTTCACATTTTCCAAGTTGCCCCCCCCCCACCCAGTCACATGACTGCTGAGCCACTCAGCCGGTCCGCAGAATTTTCTTTAAAATGAAACCGGTCCCTGGTGAAAAAAAGGTTGGGGACCCCTGGGATAATGAGACATCTGCAAGAAAACAATCAAACTCAGAGAGCACCAAGGATCCATCAGAAGCAGGAAAGAAAGAATATTGATGAGTTTGAAAACCTGAAAGCTCTTGAGAATACTACAGACAGCCAAGGAAACTAACAAATGACCAGGCACAGATTATCCTAATTCAGGTAAATTATATGGAGACCCCCATCTCTGGAGAGGACTGTGATATTGGGGAACATGGAAGGAAAAAGAAGAGGATGCTGAGCCGAAAAGTGGATGGACTCAGTTACTGTGGTAATGGATGTAGTGTTGGAAGACCTGAAAGATCAAGTTAAAGGTAAAGGCCCCTCACACATATGTGCTAGTTACCCCCAACCCTAGGGGGCGGTGCTCATCTCTGTTTCAAACCTGAATTGTGATTGTGATTTATTGGATTTATATGCCGCCCTTCTCCCAAAGGACTCAGGGCGGCGTACAACATAAGAAACACATAACACAAAAGTTAAAAAGAGATTAAAAGTTAAAAAGAGATTAGAGGACTATTGTAACTCTCTCTACATGGAGCTCCCCTTGAGGTGCACCCAGAGACTTCAGTTGGTCCAGAACGCAGCCGCGCGAGCAATAATGGGAACCTCAAGGTTTACCCATGTAACACCGCTCTTGTGCGAGCTGCACTGGCTGCCTGTCGTCTTTCGGGTGCGCTTCAAGGTGTTAGTTGTCATCTTTAAAGCGCTCCATGGCTTGGGACCTAGCTATCTGCGGGATCGGATCCTGCCCCATACATCCTCACGGCCGATTCGCTCCCACAGAGAGGGACTTCTCCGGGTGCCGTCCACTAGACTATGTCAGCGGGCGACGCCCAGGGGAAGGGCCTTCTCTGTGGCGGGCCCAGCCCTCTGGAACGACCTTCCCCCCGATATCAGGACAACTACGGACCTCCGCTCCGTCTAAAACTAAAAACACATCTTTTTCGCTTGGCCGGCCTAGGGTAGTCTCTTTTATGGTTAGGGATTTTATTAACTAATTGGGGGTTTTTAGCGCAGGGAGTATTGTTTAATTTACCTTTTACTTAATTATTTATTTATTTTTATTGCGTTTAACTTTGTACTTGTTTTTAATTCCCCTGTGCCCCGCCTCGAGTCCCCTCGGGGAGAGAGAGCGGGTTAGAAATAAAATAATAATAATAATAATAATAATTAAATAAAGAATCCAATAAGCAATAAATTAATTAACGGTGTACACATTATGATATAAAATAAATTAAATTTGAAATTAAAATTAATAAGTTATTTTGTTCCGGCCAGGCCAGCTTGCTGAAAAAGCCAGCTTTTTAGGGCGTGCCGGAAGGATGGGAGGTCGGGAATTATGCAAAGCTGCGGGGGCAGCTCATTCCAAAGGAAAGTGTCAGCTGGCGACCCCCAGGAGGAGAGCCTTCTCTGTGGGAGCTCCCCCTGGGGGTCGCCAGCTGACACTGTCTGAAGAGCCAGTGCTGTCCAAAGACATCTCCGTGTTCATGTGGCCAGCATGATTGAACCCCGAAGGCACATGGAACCCTGTTGTCTTCCCACCAAAGACATCCCCTATTTTTCTACTTGCATTTTTACATGCTTTCGAACTGCTAGAAGCTGGGACAAGGAATGGGAGCTCGCTCCATTATGCGGCGCTAGGGATTCAAACCGCTGAACTGCCAACCTTTCTGTTCGATAAGCTCAGCATTTTAGCCACTGAGCCACCACGTCAAGTTACAGACAGATAATTTTTTTGGGGGAAAAAAATCTATGTGGAGTTGATACCACCTTGATGGTTCATTCTATCATTCTCTTTTTCTCTCTCTGTCTCTCTCTTTTTTCTTTCTCTATATTTTTAATCTGTGTCACTATTATCTATCTAATTCCCTACAATTTTAAAATAAACTTAATGCAATAAGAACACCATCATGCTTTGGCAGTAGTGAACTCCTCAGAGAATGCTTGATAAAGGCTGAAATGACTTTGCTGTTGAAGATGCATTGCAGGAACTGGAAAAGCAACTCATACAATTTAACCTAGGCCTATTATTGTCATCCATTGGATTGAAATCAGCATCATTTTAAAAATGCCTCTGTATCAATCCTTATGTATTTAAGATGTATATGAGGCACTTGTTTAAATTCTTAAAATTTGGAATCTAAGAAGACCGTAAAAAAAAAAACCCAATGGATTGGGAAGGCTGCTGGCTAAAAGAATTACTGCAATACCTTGGAAGATGAAATCAAATTACAATTGGTTTATTGATATTGTTTGTCAAGAATGAATTTGGTAAAAGTAAAGGGGACAAGGATGAAGATTTTCAAATATTATAATTACGTTGCTAGACATTTATCTGATTTATCCTGTCTTTTCTTTCCCTTACTTAAAAATTGTTGTTGTTGTTTAGTTTTGTGTCTGATTTTTTCGTGACCCCATGGACCGTAGCATGTCAGCCCCCCTTTGTCTTCCCCTGTCACCCGGAGTTCGTCCAAATTCATGTTACAATACAATACAATACAATAGCAGAGTTGGAAGGGACCTTGGAGATCTTCTAGTCCAACCCCCTGCCTAGGCAGGAAACCCTATACCGTTTCAGACAAATGGCTATCCAGGATCTTCTTAAAGACTTTAAGATAGCTAGCTGATGAGAGCTAAATAGCTTGAAATCGATCTATACTAGTCTCCCTTGTTTATTTATTTATCAGCTCAAAACATAAACATAAATATGTATATGTGTGTGTGTTAGGTTTTGATTTCCATGTAACACGAGTATGTATGTGTATGTATCTATCTATCTATCTCTCCTAGTCTCCCTGATTTATTTATTGATCAGCTCAAAAACCATATATTTTCACAGCTCCTGTTATGAGGCCCGTTTAAGGGAGGAGACAAACTGTCGTCCTTCTCTGCCTTTCGACTCAACCCAGAGATCATCTAGACAGAGACCCATTAAGATTGCTGCTGTGTGAAATTTTTTAGATATGTGTTAGATTTTTAAGGGCTGATTTAATAAATAATATATTATATATATATATATACATTTCGGCAAGATCTCACTTGCCATCATCAGGCAGGCTTCTGTCTGTGACTGTGACTGCGAAGGCGTCGCCCTTCCTTAAATCTTAGTGGGGGGGGGGTGGAGTGCTGACTATTGTTGTGAGTGGGTTGATCCCCGAAAATCCCCGAAGCCAGCAATGCCAGCATACCTACACCCGTGAAAATTTATGTTAGATTTTTAAGGGCTGAAAATAAAGAGACCTAACACATATCTAAAAAATGTCACACAGCAGTAATCTAATTGGTTCTCTGTCTGGATGATCTCTAGGTTGAGTCGAAGGGCAGAGAGGGATGACGTTAAGTCTCCTCCCCTTAAAGGGACCCTGAACAAGAGCTGTGATAATATTCTCTCTCATATATATATATATATATATATATATATATATATATATATATATATATATATATATATATATATATATATATATACATACATACATACATACATACATACATACATACATACATACATACACATACATACATACATACATACATACATACATATATATATATATATATATATATGTTTTCTGAGGTTTTCGCGCGTGTTTGTATGTAGGTCTTTGGTTGTTCGGGTTTTCTCCCGCGTAGAATTGGAAGTATCTTCACGACGTTTCGATGAAATCTCATTCATCATCTTCAGGCTGGTGCTTCGGGCTTGGTGTTTCCAGTTGCTCCTGGAAACACCAAGCCCGAAGCACCAGCCCGAAGATGATGAATGAGATTTCATCGAAACGTCGTGAAGATACTTCCAATTCTACGCGGGAGAAAACCCGAACAACCAAAGACCTACATATATATATATATATGAAGTGGATATATTGTTACAGCTTCCTGTTTAGGCCTATTCAAGGGAGGAGACAAACTTGTCATCCTTCTCTGTCCTTCGACTCAACCTAGAGACCATCCAGACAGAGACCTATTAAATTGCTGCTGTCTTTTTAGATATGTGTTAAATTTCTTTTAAGGGATGATTAATAATAATTAATTAAGAGACCAGGATGGATCCATTTCGGGCTCCTTAGCCCTCGTCAGCTGGCCATACTTCCCTACAGGGATTTGAACTGGTGCTCTCCAGCATTCGAAGCAGGCTTCTCTATGCCTTGAGCTAACCTGTTTCCCTGATTACATCATCCTTTCTACAGGACTTTTATTGATGAAGTGGATATATTGTTACAGCTTCCTGTTTAGGCCTATTCAAGGGAGGAGACAAACTTGTCATCCTTCTCTGTCCTTCGACTCAACCTAGAGACCATCCAGACAGAGACCTATTAAATTGCTGCTGTCTTTTTAGATATGTGTTAAATTTCTTTTAAGGGATGATTAATAATAATTAATTAAGAGACCAGGATGGATCCATTTCGGGCTCCTTAGCCCTCGTCAGCTGGCCATACTTCCCTACAGGGATTTGAACTGGTGCTCTCCAGCATTCGAAGCAGGCTTCTCTATGCCTTGAGCTAACCAGTTTCCCTGATTACATCATCCTTTCTACAGGACTTTTATTGATGAAGTGGATATATTGTTACAGCTTCCTGTTTAGGCCTATTCAAGGGAGGAGACAAACTTGTCATCCTTCTCTGTCCTTCGACTCAACCTAGAGACCATCCAGACAGAGACCTATTAAATTGCTGCTGTCTTTTTAGATATGTGTTAAATTTCTTTTAAGGGATGATTAATAATAATTAATTAAGAGACCAGGATGGATCCATTTCGGGCTCCTTAGCCCTCGTCAGCTGGCCATACTTCCCTACAGGGATTTGAACTGGTGCTCTCCAGCATTCGAAGCAGGCTTCTCTATGCCTTGAGCTAACCAGTTTCCCTGATTACATCATCCTTTCTACAGGACTTTTATTGATGAAGTGGATATATTGTTACAGCTTCCTGTTTAGGCCTATTCAAGGGAGGAGACAAACTTGTCATCCTTCTCTGTCCTTCGACTCAACCTAGAGACCATCCAGACAGAGACCTATTAAATTGCTGCTGTCTTTTTAGATATGTGTTAAATTTCTTTTAAGGGATGATTCATAATAATTAATTAAGAGACCAGGATGGATCCATTTCGGGCTCCTTAGCCCTCGTCAGCTGGCCATACTTCCCTACAGGGATTTGAACTGGTGCTCTCCAGCATTCGAAGCAGGCTTCTCTATGCCTTGAGCTAACCAGTTTCCCTGATTACATCATCCTTTCTACAGGACTTTTATTGATGAAGTGGATATATTGTTACTTCATATATTACTTCAATATATCCACTTCATCAATAAAAGTCCTGTAGAAAGGATGATGTAATCAGGGAAACTGGTTAGCTCAAGGCATAGAGAAGCCTGCTTCGAATGCTGGAGAGCACCAGTTCAAATCCCTGTAGGGAAGTATGGCCAGCTGACGAGGGCTAAGGAGCCCGAAATGGATCCATCCTGGTCTCTTAATTAATTATTATTAATCATCCCTTAAAAGAAATTTAACACATATCTAAAAAGACAGCAGCAATTTAATAGGTCTCTGTCTGGATGGTCTCTAGGTTGAGTCGAAGGACAGAGAAGGATGACAAGTTTGTCTCCTCCCTTGAATAGGCCTAAACAGGAAGCTGTAACAATATATCCACTTCATCAATAAAAGTCCTGTAGAAAGGATGATGTAATCAGGGAAACTGGTTAGCTCAAGGCATAGAGAAGCCTGCTTCGAATGCTGGAGAGCACCAGTTCAAATCCCTGTAGGGAAGTATGGCCAGCTGACGAGGGCTAAGGAGCCCGAAATGGATCCATCCTGGTCTCTTAATTAATTATTATTAATCATCCCTTAAAAGAAATTTAACATATATATATATATATATATATATATATATATATATATATATATATATATATATATATATATATATATATATATATATATATATATATATATATATATATACTGTATATCTCTCTCTCTGTGTGTATGTGTATGTGTTTGTGTGTGTGTTTGTGTGTGTGTGTACACTATGTATATGTATGTATCTATGTATATGTACATCTCTCTCTCTCTCTCGATTACTAATTTTGAAGATAATATTATACACCTATTTTCCCTTCCTTTAGTTTCCTCTGTGCTTCCTTTGTTATCTATTTAAAAAAAGGAACATTAATGTGTGTATCACACAAGCCTATTATTAAAATGCATTTATAATCTCATGAGAAATAACTGCATGCAGTGGGATACTTCACTGATGTTGAATTCTACAAAGAGCTATTTTTTTATTACAGTGTGAATTGGGGAATAATGAGGGTTAGCAAAATGTTGAGCTTTTCTTAATCAACTAATTTCCTTAACTTTTCATTTGGTCCTTTCTATTTTGGCTCAAAGTAGACGAAAGGGAGAAAGATAAAAGTTCAACTCAGCTCTGAACAATCTCCCACAGAGGTGGCTGCCCCCCCAGTGCAATTCAGACAATGCTGAAAATCTTTGAATCACCAGAATAAATGGAACAATTGCCAAGGGAATGAAATAGACTTCTCCAACTGATTGGTCTGTTACACACACACACACACACACACACTTCTGCAATCATGAGTTATTTGTCTGCAATTTCCCTATCATTTTTTTCCCAAGGAGCAATAGTTAGTGTTATTTGACATCAATCTTCCAATTTGCAGCCGTAATGGGCTCGATGCTGTGAAACACAAAATAATCAAATCCTCCTTATCTTTGTTTTTGTCTCCTTGCTGTGCATAAAACTTGGCAGAAGAAAAATGGGAGAATTGCCTTCTCCTTCAAGGGGAGCTGATTCTACACAAATGTTTCTTCTTTTGTGGTACTCCAAGGGGAACTTTCCTCAGTCTTGACAAGAGACTTATCGGTTCTGACTTAAAGGCCTAATTATTTAAAATTGGTAACTGAGCACAAATGGGGGCTGGTTTTTGTTTTTTTAAGCTTTCTCAGCAAAGAGTCTTCATAAATGTTGATGTTCACTGAGCTGTAAACATGAAGAAGCAATTTCTGACCATCTTTCAAGAAAGTTCTATCTTTGATGGTTCATCCAACAGTGGTGGAGACCAAGGTTTCTTCAAGATGTATGGACTTCAAATCCCAGAATTCCCCACCCAGTGAGTTCCTTCTCTCTCTTCATTTGGAGCCTCTATGTATTAGCACATATGTATTTGAGTCCAGAGGTATTTCACGAGAACTACAACTTAGAACTATGCCGACCGAGGTCTGAACTAAGCATAGTACACAAAATTATCTGCTACAATGTCCTACCTGACAATGACAGAGTGTGCATGCATACTTACCGCCCGCGATGCTCCAGCTGCTCAGCGGAGCATTGCACAGTGGCTGTACACTCTGTGCATGTGTGTGAAAGCCGTGATTGGCTCAAATAGTGGTAAGGAGAGCGGGTCGGTGGTTGGGGCCTCCGGAGCACTGGAACGGAACGGTACTTGGTGCTCCCAGCAGGAACTGGTACGCCCGTACTGGGGTGTACCTGCCATATCCCACCACTGTACTGTACTGTACTGTACTGTACTGTACTGTACTGTACTGTACTCTACTCTACTCTACTCTACTCTACTCTACTCTACTCTACGTACTCTACTCTACTATACATACTCTACTGTACTATGCTAATTTCATTGTATACATGATGTACAATGACAATAAAGGCTATACTATACTACATATTATATTATATTATATTATATTACATTACATTACATTACATTACATTACATTACATTACATTACTATACTAGAACATAAGAACAGCCTTGCTGGAACAGGCCACAGCCCATCCAGTCCAGCCTTCTGTCTCACACAGTGGCTCCCCATTTGCTTCAGGGTCTTCCCAAGCAGATGTCTTCACCTGCTTATGATTCCCTGCAAATGGCATTGAGAGATATCCTGCCTATCTCTCCATCCCGGAGGGTGTCCTTAGGCATTCATCATGATAGCCATGGATACCCTTGTTCTCCATGAACTCGTCTAATCCTTTCTTAAAGGTGTCGAGGCTGACAGCTGTCACCACTTCTTCTGGCAGGGAGTTCCATAGACCAGTGATCCTCTGGGTGAAAAAGTACTTCCTCTTATTTGTTTGAGGTCTAGCTTCCAAAAGTTTCATGGAGTGCCCACTAGTTCTAGTGTTGTGTGATAGGGAAAACAGTTTATAATATAATATAATATAATATAATATAATATAATATAATATAATATAATATAATATAATATAATATAATATAATATAATATAATATAATATAATATAATATAATATAATATAATATAATATAATATAATATAATATAATATAATATAATATAATAATATAATATAATATAATATAATATAATATAATATAATATAATATAATATAATATAATATAATATAATATAATATAATATAATATAATATAATATAATATAATATAATATAATATAATATAATATATCGCCAAATTCGCCAACGACACTAAATTATACAGAGTAGTAAAAATTGAGAGAGAGTGTGAGGAGCTCCAGAGCGATCTCTTGACACTGGGGGAGTGGGCAAACCAATGGCAAATGAGCTTCAACATTAGTAAGTGCAGAATGATGCATCTATAAACTGATGGGGTCTGAACTCTTTGCAACAAACCAGGAAAGGGACCTTAGTGGCCAGGTGGACAGCTCAATAAAGGTGTGAGACAGAATGCTGGACTGGATAGGCTGTGGCCTCTTCCAGCAAGGCTGTTCTTGTGTTCTTATGTTCTAATAATATAATATAGTATAGTGTAGTGTAGTGTAGTGTAGTGTAGTGTAGTGTAGTGTAGTGTAGTGTAGTGTAGTGTAGTGTAGTGTAGTGTTGTGTTGTGTTGTGTTGTGTTGTGTTGTGTTGTGTTGTGTTGTGTTGTGTTGTGTTGTGTTGTGTTGTGTTGTGTTGTGTTGTGTTGTGTTGTGTTGTGTTGTGTTGTGTTGTGTTGTGTTGTGTTGTGTTGTGTTGTGTTGTGTTGTGTTGTGTTGTGTTGTGTTGTGTTGTGTTGTGTTATGTTATATTATATTATATTATATTATATTATATTATATTATATTATATTATATTATATTATATTATATTATATTATATTATATTATATTATATTATATTATATTTGTTATATATCTCATTCCATTCCATTCCATTATATCATTATATGCATGCGGCCCTCCTGAACTCCGGTTCCGCTGGCAGAAGATTGCAGGAGGCCTTCACAGCTGGAAACGGAGCTCAGGATCCTGTTTTCACTGGCAGAGGGCTCAGGCTGCCACAGGCGCCCCCAACATGAGTGACATTAAGCAGGCCATGCCCACTCTGGCCACCCCCACCCCCCCTGAGGTCAAACACAACCCTGATGTGGCCCTCAATGAAATCGAGTTTGACTCCCCTGCAATAGAGGCTGCTAAAAAAATCCCACCTAGTGAATGCCTGAAGTGAAGAGTTTGTAAATCTGAATTTTGTTAGTACAATAATTCAGCAAGTGATGCTGGGCCAACTACCTATGGATTTATATAAAACTATGATTCTGCTATGAAGATTATTTTGCTGAAGCGAAGAGCAGCTTTGCTTACAATTTTTTGGATTGATGAAATGCATTTTCTCGCTGAGATAACCCGAAAGACCGAACTGGTGTTATCCAGTGTGGGTAAGGTCCTAAAATTAATCTATATGTATGAACATATGTTTTTGACATGTCCTTTTTTTCCTTGACCTTCGTTTTTCCATTATTGCTTTTTTCCATGCCTTTTTTATTATTATTTCTGCATAGTAAAAGCAATAAAAAGCAACTGAAAAAGAGAAAATGGTCACATAAATCTCTTTGCTGTATTCAGAAAGAAGTAATAAAAGAATCAAAACTGCACTGCAGGGGCAGAACTGGAGATAAGCAATAACATCACAAGCCTGTAAGCAACAGTTGTGCCCCCATAAACGACAAATTTGGATGTGACCGAACCATCGTTGCTATCGGGTCCCATTTTTACAAAACAGGATGCATGAATATTTTTGAGCACAAATGTACCTCTGGTCAATTCACCTTTTCCGCTTTTGGTTTGCACACTTAAAAAAAAAAAAAGCATTGGTACCCCCAAATCTACAACATGGTAAAAAGCAGGTGCTCAGTCTTTGGTTGAACAACATTAATAAGGACAAAGAAAGTCACCGGTGGTACTTTAATTGACATTGAATGCATTTGTTGAATGCAGCCATTTGTAAACAAACTAGGCCCAATGGAGTCACAGGTGAGTTTTAGTATAAACAAGTTTAGTATAAACAGGTGCTTCAGACTTTTTTTATTGCTTCTGTATGTGGCATTGCACAATTCCCAAGCATGGCACTGTATTTCTGCTTCTCTTTCTTTCTTTCTTTCTTTCTTTCTTTCTTTCTTTCTTTCTTTCTTTCTTTCTTTCTTTCTTTCTTTCTTTCTTTCTTTCTTCTTTTTTTCTTTCTTTTATTCTTCTTTTCTTTCTTTCTTTCTTTTATTCTTCTTTTCTTTCTTTCTTTCTTTTATTCTTCTTTCTTTCTTTCTTTTTTCTTTCTTTTATTCTTTCTTTATTCTTCCTTCCTTCCTTCCTTCCTTTCTTCTTTATTCCTTTCCTTCCTTTCTTTTATTCTTTCTTCTTTTTTCTTTCTTTCATTTTTCTTTCTTTTTTTCTTTCTCTTTCTATTTCTTTCCTTTCATTTCTCTCTTTTGCTGCCTCCTCCTCCCTCCCTTTCTTCTTCCTCCTTCCCCTCCCCTTCCTTCTTTCCATCTGTCCTTCCTTCCTCCTTTCCTTTCCTTTCCTTTCTCTCTCTTTTTCCTCCTCTTCCCTCTCTCCCTCCCTTTGTTCTTCTTCTGCCTCTTCATCCTTCCCACTTCCCCTTCCTTCCTTCCTTCCTTCCTTCCTTCCTTCCTTCCTTCCTTTTTCCTTTCTGTAGGGTTCAGAAATCCATCACAGCAGGTGGTGTCCAAAATGTCTGTCTGCCTTACGCAGCGTTTATTTGGCTTTTATACAGTTTCAACAAGCAAAGTAAAAGCCAGGGTAGCAACAGCATCTTATTGGTACATTCTCCTTGTCCATCTCTTAAGACCATCCCAGCCAAGGTAGAGGCTTCACATATCCAGATACCCCTGGTACAGCCTGGTTCAGATAAACAATTGAGGTCATAGATGTTGAGGTAATTGGTCTCTGAGCTCATGGCCATTCTGCGCATGTCTGTACGTAACCTTTCCTCTCTTCCCACATCTGGTTCTACTAATTAGGTGTAAGGTTTGAAAATACATTGGGACCCATAAAAAGCATTCAAGTCACAATGAGTCAAACATGAAAATTAAACGGAGGCTAGAATAACAATCCACATTTAATCTTTGATCAAATTTTAAAAGACACAATCGCCAGTTGTTCCCAACATACCCCAAGGATATGCAAGGAAAAACTGTTCCTCAGAGAGGGCTCATCTCCTTCTTATACAAGTTAGCATCTTAGAATAACATTATCTCTTTCCCCTGTTCCCACGCTTGGCCACTTTGCCCCCTGTTGTGAGGGCACAGATCAAAGGTGAGATACACATTCTCAGGCAGAAGGGGAATATATCAAAAGATGTTAGTTTTATAACTGTTTAGAGCTGTCTTCCTGGATAGGTTATATGCAGATGGTTAAGGTTTCAGATGGCAAGGATTGACATTTGCCAGATACCTTACAGACCCCAATAACAGGGCCCCAGGAAGTCAGTTGCAGGGAACAAGAGGAATTTACAGCATGTAATCTTATGTTACAAATACAAGGCATAATTATGTGTGTTACAGAAAACAGATATTTCTACTAATCAACAGGTTTTTATCATTATTACTATAACTCTTCATAGGTGAGCTAATAGGTATTCAAGGTAACAAGTTACTGAGATCATGGTAACTTAGCACACATGCCTTTATGTAATGTTTATTCCTTAACCTTTTCTTTCCCTTCTCACTTTCTTTCCTCCTACTTCGTCCTTCCTTTCTTCTTCCTCCTTCCTCTGCCCCCTTCCCCTCCTCCCTCCCTCCCCCCCTCCTTCCTTTCCTTTCCTTTCCCTTCCCTTCTCACTCTCTTACTTCCTACTCCTTCCTCTCTCCTCCCTTTTTTCCTCCTCTTCCTCTGCCTCTTCTCACTTCCCTTCCTTCCCTCCCTTCTTTTCTTCCACCTTTCCTTCCCTTTCCCTTGCTTCCTTTCTTTTCTCACTTTCCTCCTTCTCCTCCTTTCTCCCTTTCTTGCTCCTCCTCTCCCTCCCTCTCTCCCTTTCTTCTTCCTCTTCCTCCTCCCCTCCCTCCTCCTTTCTCCCCCCTCCCCTTTCTCTTTTACCACTTCAGATGTTGAAGGAGATACAAAGTTTTGGTTCTTGTACTTCTGGCAGCCTCAACCATTGTTATCTGATGCTCCGTAGTTTGCTTTTGATGTTGCCTTTCCATCTTCTTCTGGGCCTGCCTTGTGTTCTTTGACCTTCTCTGCTTTTCATGCATGCTTTATATGGCATGGAAGCCCCAGATAGTTTCTCCAGATGGACAAGCCTCTTTATTTGCTGTCTTTGAATGTATTTTAATAATTTAAAATTCCCTTCTCTCACTTTTTTTAAAAAATCCCCTATTGTCCATCTCTGGATGGACTAGTTGAGAGGTATTTAAGAAGAACAAAGGCGATCTCAAAAGCGCAACTGGTGACTGTAAGGAACCGGTAGTAAAAAATGCTACTGGTTCGCAGAACCAGTAGTAAAAAATACTTTAAAAAGTTTTTTTTTAAAGGTTCCGACCGCACATCACACAGCCAAAAACGGGGAGTGGGGGCTCCATGTTTGCTCCCATCAGGCTTCCCTGAGGCCTGTTAGGCCAATAATGGGGTGTGGGAAGTGCTAAGAAAGAAAGAAAGACAGAAACAGAGAGAGAAAGAAAGAAGGAAGGAAGGAAGAAAGAGAAAGAAAGAAAAATAAGGAAAGAGAGGGAGGGAGGGAGGGAAAAAGGAGAGGAAGGAAGGACTAGGACTACAAACCTGGCACTCGACGCAGCTTCTGAGAATAATCCAGGGCTGGAAGAGACCTGGAGGTCATCTAGTCCAAGCCTGCTCCAGCAGGACATTGTCAAAGTGAGTTTCTGTCTTTTCACCCCCACAGTTACATGACTACATAGTCACAAGACTTCACCAAGCCACACCTACCAAGCCATGCCCACGGAACCAGTAGTAAAAAAATTAGATTTTACCACTGACCTTAACCGCTACACCAGATTGATTCTTGGCAGTTTCATCATTAAGGTGAGAGAGATGGAAATGGCACCTTCACTATGCAGTCACGAGGCTGGTTAATGTCCAAGGTCTGCTTTAAGGGACAGCTGAGATCAAACAGGAATCATTTACAACAAATTCATATATTTTTTTTGAGAGAGAGAGGGGGGGGGGCAAGAGGAAGATAGATAGATAGATAGATAGATAGATAGATAGATAGATAGATAGATAGATAGATAGATAGATAGATAGATAGATAGATAGATAGATAGATGTTCTGACCTCCCTTTCTTCAACTAATTACCAGACTGGCTGCTTGCCTAACTGATCCTGAACAGACCCGAAGCTTCTTAACTCGACTAGAAACTAAACCTGCAACTCGACATGAAGAAATCCAAACCTAGAAAGCACATGTTGTTCTCTGCAAGGACTTTCTTAACAAAGGCTTCCTTTTAAACCCTCTTGGGAGGGGCCAGTCATTAGGCAGCTGGGACTAATTCAACTCCTCTGAGTTTGCCTCTGCTGCAACTGAAGCTTCCTTTTTTCAGCCCATCTTAACCTAGCATCAGGGACAAACTGGCCTTGATCCTCCCCACTACTCCAAGACCCAGGTGCCTCCTGATGACTAGCCGGGCTCTCTGCTCTCTCAAGGTCGCCCTCCTCCAGCAGAGCAGACTCATAGGAGTCCATCAGCAGCTTATCCAGAGCCGGCTGAGCCACAACAGATAGATATATGGATTCCTTGCTCCTCACTCACTCTGGGTGGAAATTTAGAGGTTTGCACGCTAAAAACAAACAAACAAATAAATACAAGCTGAAAGAATTCAACTGCCAACTCCTTCCGTGTCATTGACAAGAAAGTCTGAATGACACAGCCTTGAAAACATCAGTTGCTCCAGCTGAGGGTACTTTTATCTTCGTAGCTTTACTTTGAGCTGGCAGATGAATGAGTTGGTGATGTAGTTTTCAACTGTTCTGATTTTCTATGGCAGATCAATGCAAAGGAAGTCAGATACTATAGAGAAACTCCGACACGAGAACCTGTGGATGCCTTTAGATGCCTTTCTGAATCATGGCTAAATAATTCTCTATTAAGTCTTATGGCTTGCAGCCACAGGCTTAAAGGATGGGTGGGTGACCTTCAAAGGGTCAAGGATTGTCCTGTTTCGAATGAAAAGTGTTCTCATGGAATTTTGAGAATATAAAAATGCCTTCTGGACATTCCAATTAACCACTCAAGAGTAACAGCGCCTGGTATGGAGCCTTGATGGAAAACATGGTCTAATCTTAGACCTCATCATCCAAATTGGATGAGAAAGAAATAGACATGAACACCTGCCATAAAACTGAAGTTGATCTATCCGAGTGTTGTGGCCCGCTGGTGGCCAGTGGAGCTGACAGCAGAGTCAGACAGTGAGGAGGTTGGGGAAGAACATGAACCAGTCCTGGGGCTTGAGGAAAGCTCAGACGAGGGCTCTGTGTCAAAGGCAGAGAGGGAGTTAGGCAGCAGTGAGGCAGAAGAACAGTGGGAACCTATTCCCAGTGTGTGCATGCGCAGAGCTGCCAGAAGACAGGAACAATTAAGAAAGCAGAGTCACCTTAGGAGTAAAGCCACACCTTGGAGGTGATTGGCACCCTCCCATAGGAAACAAAATAACAAATGGGGAGTGGGCTTTTGCAGGAAACAATTAATTCACTCAATTGGTTCAAGAGTGGAAAGTTCTGTTTGTGACTTTAAGAGACTCTGGGCCAAGTTTGCCATGCCCTGTGTTTGGAAACTACTTATCTGGCAACACTCCAAACAAGATAAGGTGTGTGTGGATAAACATTCCTCTGAAAGACTGTTTACTAAGCCTTGCTGACTGTGAATGAAAGGAATTAACAGTCGTGTAAATAAAATAGGTTTTGCAGGGACCAAGACTTTGCTTCTTGCTTTCTAAGGAAGCCTGGGTCAGAACACTGAGATTCTAGAGGCTGCACTGACAATCTCATCCTGTTTTAGATAAATGCTCAGTGGTCCTGGTGCATCTGGAAGAACATTGTCAAGACTGCTTCACACTTTCACCTACATCTTCCCTTCGCTGGCAACTTGACAATAACAGGGAAGGGGTGGTGGATGGAATGCAAGGGTGGAAGGATGGTATTCAACCATGGGACATTGCTGGCCTCACAAGGGCACACCTGATTCTCATAACAAAATGAACAGGGGTGATTAATGGATGTCATAGAGTATTGGTGGCCTTAAGGAAAGGGGGGAAATGAACTATGCCTGCTTTTGCAGGGGAAACCCAGAGCTGGTTTTGCTTCTTCTGTGCCAACATGGTATTCACTGAAGGTTTACACTCTTGATAAAATAATGTCCCAGCAGTCCTCACCAAGGTGCTTTTTCAGGAGGCAACTGGACTTCCTTGTTTTTTCTTGGAATATGTTTCTCTTCTCATCCAAGAAGCTTCTTCAGCTCTGACAGGACAGTGGGGAATGGAAAGATTTATAGTCCTTTCAGACAGCTGGTCCTTTGCATCCTTTTAGAGGGTCGTTGGAGCACTTGGAGGTTTATCTTGTCCTCGGAGTCACCTGAGGGGTGCTCCTGGTTCCTGTAGTCTGCGATTTTTCCTCTGGAAATCCATTCCTTATTTCCATGCCATTCAAAGGATGTTCGTCCCAAATTGTATAGTTAAAAGTCTGCAAAGATACGCAGCCATCCAGGAGTCCCAGCAGTTCCTTTTTCTGGATTCACCAACTGGACAGTTGAAAAACCCAACCACAGTAACACCACCAGAGTGCCCTCTAAAGATCTTCCTGCAGTGGTCAAAACTGTCTTGCCTCGCCCCTAACTTTCAAGTTGTTTTGCTGCTACAGGTGAGTGGTCAGGAGATAGTGGTATGGATCTCTTTTTGCACATACAAGAAATACCTATGTAGTAAAGAGTTTCGGCCAGCCAAGAAATGTGTGTATTTCTTGACCGGCATGCTTAAAACAATGTACTTAGCAGAGTTTTGAGGATTGCACCACTGTGATGGTTAATCATTCTTGTCTGATCCTTATCTGTATTCTTACTCATAACCATTAAGGTAAAGAGGGATAATACCACTTTTGGATCTAACTCATGTTAGGGAGAGGCGGAACAATAGCTTTCTGACAGCCATGTTCTTATAAACAGAGGGTTATTTCCCAAGGTATTAATTAGATACATCATTAGATCATCCCCATATACTGTCTGCAAGAGACCCTGTCTTCAATAAAAGCATTTTAGTTGATGTTCCACTGTCTACAGTGAGGATTACTTCCCTGGTAAGAGGTGCCACCCAGCCATCTCCAGATGTTGGGCTTTATATTTCATGTCTGATATATTAAATTACTCATTGGGTTTTGTTTCCTTACAAGATGTAGTTAGACGATGATGTAAGAAGGGAAAGGGTGCCTAATTTAGAGGTACAGTAATGAGTCATGGTTATTATGTACTCCCAACAGGACAGCAGCATTGAGAGAACTACTCCCTATCCTGAAATTACACGATCATAACAGCAATAGCACTTACTGTATTTTTCAGAATATACAACGAACCTTTTTCCCTCAAAAAAGAGGGTGAAAATCTTGGTGCATCTTATACATTGAATACAGCATTTTTTTTGTCTGCTCCTTTGCAAAAATGGTTGTGCATAGCCTTTAGGAGGCTTCCAGAATGCTCCTGGGGGCTGGGGAGGCAGAAATGGGTAAAAGAATGGGCTGTTTTTTGCTAGTTTTTGCCCATTCCAGCCCCAAGAAGCACTCTACAAGCCTTATAAAGGCTATGCATGCCCTTTTATTGACAAAAAATGGGGCCATTTTTTTGAGAGATGGGCTGTTTTTTGCTCATTTTTGCTCCCCCCATCCCCCAGGAGCACTCTACAAGCCTCCTAAAGGCTATTCGAAAACGGGCCCATTTTTGGGAGGTCTGCAGAGTGCAAAAACTTTTTTTTAAAAATTTGCCTCTTCAAAATCTTGGTGCGTCTTATACTCCGGTGTGTCTTGTACTCCGAAAAATATGGTAGTCTTATATAGTGCTCCATAGTGCTTTACAGCACTCTCTGAGTGTTTTACAACATCAGTGTATTGCCCTCAACAATGTGGGTCCTTATTTTACCAACCTCGGAAGGATGGAAGGCTAAGACAACCAATCTGGTCAGGATCGAACTCCTGGCTGTGGGCGGAATTAGTCTCCACTACTGCATTCTAATCACTGTGCAACCACAGCTCTGTTGTGATAACCAGGGTAATGGTTGAAGATGATACCCACTGGTTCAAAATCATCCCAGATCTCATGCAGGGTATCAGTGCGTGCTATATGAACCTCAGTACAGAAGAATGCAGTGACACCATTCTAATCCAGACAAGAAATAAAGCAGCACAAACATTAAAACTTTAGATCAGGGGTATCAAATTCAAGGTATTTAGATCTGGCCCGCGGGGCCACCCTGGAAACAGCGAAGGACTGGCCTGCGGGGCCTCTGCCAGTGAAAGCGGAGCTCGGAAGGGCCACACGCAGCCAAAACTGGATGTTGAGCTGGGTACACCCCCCTCTGGCCACACACCCCCAGCCCCTGAGGTGAAACACAACCCTGAGGCAGCCTTCAATGAAATCGAGTTTGACATCCCTGCTTTAGGTAGATTCTATCTCAAATGTCTATGGAGATTCTCAATCACTCAGGTGATTGGTTGTCCCAGAGGTGCTTTCCCCCCAAATAACTGGATTTTCTGGTTTGTTTTCCTTCAGAATGTTTCATTTCTCCTCCAAGAAACTTCTTCAGAAATGGAGACTTCTACCCTGTTTCCCTGAAGATAAAACCTCCCTGGATAATAAGCCCAAATAGGCTTTTGAGCTAAAATAAGCCCTCCCCCCCAAAATAAGCCCTCCCTGAAAATATTGCAACACAACAGCAGCCACGAGGTGACCACGCTCGTCGCCTCCAACACCTCAAAATTAATAAGACCTCCCCCAAAATAAAGCCAGGCGCTTATTTTTGGGGTCAAAAGAAAATAAAACCCTGTCTTATGTTTGGGGAAACACGGTATCTCAAAAACAATCAAAGCACTATCCTTCCCCAAATAACAGAAGGCCTCCCCATCTAAAGTCTGCACCTCTTTTCGCCAAAAGATTTTGGAGGCAGAATTTCTAAGTAAGCCTGAAAGATCATTCTATCTAGGAATATTAGAAGTGGTAATTCTTACGTTAGCTTAAAGGTAAAGGTTCCCCTTGCACATATGTGCCAGTGTTTCTGGCTCTAGGGGGCAGTGTTTCTAAGCCAAAGAGCCAGCGCTGTCTGAAGACGTCTCCGTGGTCATGTGGCTAGCATGACTAAATCCCAAAGGCGCACAGAACGCTGTTATCGTCCCACCAAAGGTGGTCCCTATTTTTCTACTTGCATTTTTAATGGGGTTTTGAACTGCTAGGTTGGCAGAAGCTGGAACAAGTAATGGGAGCTCACTAGGGATTCGAACCGCTGAACTGCCGACCTTATGCTCAACAAGCTCAGCATCTTAGCCACTGAGCCACCGTGTCCCTTCTATGTTAGCTTAGGCCAGGCTAATTTTGTTTGGTCAACACAATTTATGTTTCACTCCTCAGTTTACCGGCCCAAAACCAATAACCCCAGTCAAAACCCTGAAGATTTAGACGAGAAGTGAAGGTGGGAGTGGATGTTTCCACGGTCCTATTAGGGGTTTAGGACTCCTAGTAGAACTTAATATATGCCAAATGCTCCACTGACTGATGTTAATGAGAGTTGTCTCAGGTTTCACACTCCATGAAATTTCACTGGATTAGGCCAAGCCACAGAAAAGCACTCAACCCAAACCACCACGTAGGAAACAACTAATGTTAGCTCCAGATTTTTTTGTTTGTTTACAACTGCTGAATTGGACCAAGATCTATTTTTACATTATTGCTCCAATGAGATATATTTTTCTCCTCACACCTATTCTCCTCCTCCTCCTCCTTCTTGAAGTTGACCCCATGGACAATGTTCCTCCAGGCCTTCCTGTCCTCTTCCATCCTTTGGAGTCCATTTAAGCTCACACCTACTGCTTTGGTGACTCCATCCACCACCTCATTCTCTGTCGTCCCCTTCTTCTTTTGCCTCCATCTTTCCCAGCATGAGGCTCTTCTCCAGGGAGTCCTTCCTTCTCATTAGGTGGACAACATATTTGGTTTTCCTCTTCAGGATCTGGCCTTCTAAAGAGCAGTCAGGGTTGATCTCCTCTAAAGACATCAGAACAACCACGGACTTCCGCTCCTTCCGTCTGAAATTAAAAACTCATCTTTTCCGTTTGGCCGGCCTTGGTTAGCCTCTCTCTACAGGGTTTAGCTGTTTTTAATTGGGTATTTTAGCAGATTAAGGGGATTTTAGCACAGGCTCATATTTAATTTTTTCTTAACTGTATGTGTATATTGTATTGTGGTTTTAGTTTCCCTGTGCACCGCTCCGAGTCCCTATGGGGAGAGGAGCGGTCTATAAATTAAATTATTATTATTATTATTATTATTATTAAAGATCATAGCCTCTTGCATTTTTCCAGTCCTAACAGTGATGAGTCAGTCAGGGGACTGTGTGATGGAAAGTGAGCATATATTTACCAGCAAAGTGCATTTCAGAGCACACAGCTAATGGAAACGAAGAGTAGAAGATACTAACCTTAGTGGAAATGGTATCTATACATGAATTACTTTTCATTCAATTCCACTTTGAAAATATTTTCTCAGATAAGACATTTACACAGGTAGTCCTCGATTTACGATCATCATTGAGCCCCAAATTTTTGTTGTTAGGTGAAACATTTGTTAAGTGAATTTTGCCACATTTTATGACCTTTTGTGTCACAGTTGTTAAGTTGTTAAGCTGAATCACTGCAGTTGTTAAGTTAGTAGCATGATTGTTAAGTGAATATGACTTCCCCATTGACCTTGCTAGTAAGAAGGCCACAGAAGATGATCACATGACCCCAGAACACTGCAACCATCATAAATATGAGTCAGTTGCCAAGCATCTGGATTTTGATGATGTGATTATGGGGATACTGCAATGGTCATAAATGAATGCTCACTAAATGAACTGTTCTAAATTGAGATTGACTTGTAACTCTGTTGATTTTACTGAATTTTACTAGAGGGAGATTCTACTACCATGCCCAAAAAACTCAACTCAGTGAAAATGTTGTAGTTATTCTAAATTATGGAAGGATGGAGAAAAGGAAGGAAAGAGGGAGGGAGGTAAGGAAGGATGGAGGGAAGGAAGGAAGGCAAGAAAGAAAAAGAAAAAAGGGAAAGGAAGAAAGGAAAGAAAGGAGGAGGGAAAGATGAATGGAAGGAAGGAAGGAAAGAGGGAAAAAGAAAAGAAGGAAGGAGGAAGGGAGGGAGGGAAGGAGGGAAGGAAGAAAGGAAAGAGGGAGGAAAGGAAGGAAGGGAGGATGGAAGGACGGGAGGAAAGAAAGAAAAAGAAGGAATGAGAATGAAAGGAGGAAGGGAGGAAAGAGGAAGAGATGTTGTGAAGAAAGGAAGGATGGATGGAAGGAAGGAGGGAGGGAGGGAAGGAAACAAGGGAGAAAGGAAAGAAGGACGGAAAAGGAAGGAAGGATGGGAGGAAGGAAGGAAAGCAGGAAGAAGAAAGAAGGAAGGGAAAAAGGGAGTGAGGGAGGAGGGACGGAAGGAAACTTAATTTCAATATATAAAACATATTCTTGATGGAATCCAGAGATTCTGGTTTAAGCCATACAGCATATTGTCTTTTTAACACTGATGGAAGTAACTGTAGGTGATTTGGTTGGAGATCCCCTACCTTGTCCCTATTCCTTTGATTCAAGAGGAGATTTCATCAAATTTTCCTGCCAACTATTTCCAATACAATTAGTGCAGTTTATGGCAAAATCAAAACACTTTAATGGAGAGCCAGCAATAAAAGAGTGGGCAAAGTTATAAGGTAATATATAACCAGTTTTTCAAGGTGAAGTGGCCCATTTGCTTTTCTCGAGTCACACTAAACTTTCTCTGATTCTGGCACAAAGCCTGTCCTTGGGTTCCTCATTCCATTGAGGAACGGCGATAATTCAATCAGGATTCCCAGCAATGGACATGATAGAATTAGTACAGATTCTAGTCTAAATTGCAGTTGGCTGGTTCAGTGGCGTAGCGTGGGTTGTCAGCACCCGGGGCAAGGCAAGTAATTTGCGCCCCCTAACCCGTGGATTTTAGCACTCGAGTCTCTTCCACTAGATTAGTTAAAGCAGTGGTGGGCAAACTTATTAGTCAAGAGAGCCAAATATCAACAGTACCACGACTGAAATTTCTTTTGAGAGCCAAAAGGTGTGGCCTGTTCTATGGGAGTGGCTAAGCGGTCGTGTGACTGGGTGGGCGTGGCCAACTTGGAAAATGTGGTGAAACTCATTTAATGACGGTGCTGCTTAGCAACCAAAATTTTGGGCTCAATTGTGGTCATAAGTTCTTTCTTTCTCTCCCTCCCACTTTGTTTTTCTTTCTATTTTTCTTTCTCTCTCTTTTTGTCTCTCTCTCTCTCTGTATCTGTCTCTCTCTCCTACCTCCACCCATCTGTCACTCTGCGTGTGTGTGTGTGTTTGTGTGTGTATGTGCAGGCCCGGATCCAATAAGTGCGGGGCCCGATTGGATTTTTTTTGCGGGGCCCTCTATATATTAAATATTTAAATAAAATGCAAATTCAATATATATATAAATCAAATATCATGGATCATAAGATAGGTAAACTTCTACATACATTAAAAAATAAAAATATGCAAAATACAAAAACAATTGCATTTTATTGAATATAAATTTACATCATTGAATATGAATATATGAATTTACATATTTCTAAGTTTTTGTTCTGTAAATTCTTCTAAAATAGTTTGAAAATCCAATTTCCTTGCTTCTTCACTTTCAATCGACATAATTGCTAAACTATTTAATCTATCCTGAGTCATTGTCGATCTCAGATAGTTTTTTATTAGTTTTAGCCTGGAAAATGATCTCTCTCCAGAAGCAACGCTCACTGGAATTGTTAAATATATTCGGAGAGCAATAAACAAGTTTGGAAATGCCATTGCTCTGTCATTTTCCGATAAAAATTTGAACATTTTAAATGGATTTTCAAAAAATTCTGATGGAAGGATAGATTTTAAAGCTTCCATTTCTTCAACTAACATTTTTCCATCTATATCAGTTTCCTTCACTATTGGTGCATCATTTTCTGTGAACCTAGAATCTGTTAGAGAAATTTCTAATTTAGCTGCATGTTTTTGAAGTGCTTCTTTTTCCATATTTTGAAATTTTCCCAGAAACCCAAATAAGTCATTATGATTTTTGAATTATTCAAAACGATCTTTTAGTGATTCTGTAGCTTTATCTAAAACAAAATTTAAAAAAGATATCTTGTATGCGTTTATCGGATCTACAATAGGTTCATCATCGCCTTCATAATTGAAACGTTTCTTTCTTTTCCGAGGCCTTTTATTTCGAAATTCTGTAGATATTTCCAAATCTTGTGCAAGAATTTTTGCTTGAACTAAAACTTGTTTCAATCCAGTATTTCTGTAGTCGCTTAACCATTTTAAAAGTTTTTCAAATGAAGAAAGTGCAATGGATACTTCTACAGATTTACTTTGAAGTTCATTGCTTACATAATTGACTTGGAACAGTAAATCGTACCAAAAAACCAGTGATACTAAAAATTTATAGTCTTTCATTGCATTTCCAAGAGATTCTGCCTCGCTTTTAATTTGTTGATCTTCGGAAATTTCTGATATTTCGAAAAAAGCATCATAAAATTCACCTATTTGGTATCTCACTGCTTTTACGCTTTGAATCCGATCAAAATTTGGGAGCTGGGCAATTGTCTGCATGTATGAGGATTGCAGAGTCCCCTGCTCAACATTAGCGACCGACGGTTGTTGAACATGGGGATTTAATTCTCTCCTAGTCCACCTCACAGGGTTAGAGGGAAAAAGAGGAAGGGCTTACAAGTCTGTTTTAGTGCCTGGAGTTATTAAAGTGGAACACAAATACATCCGTAAAATAAAAATAGGTAAATCGATGTTCTTGTAGCCCCTGAGTGGTTTGTCTTTCTCTCCATTCTTTCTTCACTCTTCCTTCCTCTTGCTTTTCTTCTTCATCATCATTCTCTTCTTCCTTGTCCCTACTTTTTCCTCCTCTTCCTCTTGGTGGCTCTCCTTTTCTTCATTTTTCCTTCTTTCTTCTTACTCCTCCTCCTTCATTCTCTGCCTCCACCCCTCTTCTTCTTTCTTGTTGGCGCT